>JAJKFI010000052.1:5370274-5466500 GCA_029204185.1 Lerista edwardsae | reverse complement strand
TGATTGTGAAAAAAGTGAGCTTAATCTCTCAGAAATGTGGGGGAACCCTGATGTGTAGAATGGGCCCCGCCCTTCCATGGATCCTTCTCTCCAGCTGTCCATAGTGCAGAAATGAGAAGCTGCATTAAGCAATGTCTACAGTCAATGAGTCCAGGAAGAGGCCACCCTTGTGAGTGTATAAATTGTGCAAAGACCAAGGGAGGTGACTTAGTGCAGCTGTGATAGATTTGGTCAGAATGCCTGCACTGCGCCTAGTGACTCATCCTAAAATTCTGGACCTTGCTCTTAACTGGGTGGTATAGCATTACCCCAACAAAAGATACCAGACTGTGCTTGGATTTTAAAGTGGGCCACTTTATTGACTTTTAACAATGGCAGCAGGTAATAATATATACTTCAACTATAACTCTGTGCGCGGGGACTACCGGGGAAGCGGTCCTAGCCGCCTATCTCCCCATCTCGTAGGGCAACCATCCGACTCCAGGCCAGCAGCAGTCCTCAACTGCTTTCGCCCTTCTTTGTCACCCCATAGGGACAAGGCAGCAGGGCAGCCCAGCCTGCAGATTTACAACCATACAGCCCCAGGACCCCCCAGTTAAAGGGATCAGCAGATCCTCCTTGAGCCGGGTAAGCATCATCAGAGTGGCCTACCTTTCCCTCGAACCTTGCTGCCTTGGTTTGGCCACCGAGACGCTGATCTTATCCTACCCAACCCCACGCACAATCTGCCACAGGGGAAGGTTAGCCTGGTGCTTGGCCTACCCCCCTCCCACAAACCACTACGCTCTTTATGCCCTGCTGCAAATTGTAAAGAAAAATGTCATTGCCCAACTGAGATAAATGCACCCCATCACTATGAAAAAGGGCTGGCTGATCATACCAAATGCTGGGGTGTCGAATCACGACCCTCCCCCCAGAGCCACCACAACCCTCCCCAGGTAAGCGTCAATCCTTTTTCTCGCGTCGTCTATCCTACGGATGCTGTGCACCCCCCGCCACACACGGCACGGGAGGAGGCTGGACCAGACTGTCTGCACTCCAGGGAACCACTGGACCAGCCTGGTGAAATCCTTACATGCATGAAGCCTCAAGGAGATGGTGGTCCGTTTTCCTAAGTCGTTCTCTCCAAGATGAACCACTATTACCTGAGGAGGTGGGTGACTCCTAACAAATTCCAAAATTGCAGGAAGGAGCTGGCTCCAGTGCATGCTGCGTCTTCCTACCCAATCAATGCAGGCCCATTCCCCCAGCCCTAACTGGGAACCAAAGTTGCTGGCCAGTGCTCTCTTTTGTGCCCAGAACACCAGGGAATGGCTGCAGATCAAAACGCTCATGGGGCATGCCCGAATCCCACCTGTTGGAACAAAGAAACCAGTGTGAGCGGGGACACAAACATATGAACAGAACATGCCAACTGGCAACAGAGAACTGGGTGCCCCCTCGGGGGCCCCGTCAAGGCCAGAAACACCGGTCAAAACGTCCTCCCCGCAGGGAGAAGCCAACACTTGGACGCCAGGGCACCGCCCTGCACCCCACCAGCATACCAGTTTATCGCATGTAATACTTAAACGCGCCAGAATGCCATCGGCCGATCCTCTGGATGGCAAAGCTAGAGAATCCCAGGGATGCAGCCGTGGAAGCTGCCCCAATCTGAAAAGAATACAGGCCAAACGATTTTACCAGCAGGTTCAGACTCGCCAAGGATTTGGCAAACACCCTGCTAAACTGGTATCTGGTTAAAGGCATCCCATCACTATGTTTAAAGAGCAACCCACCAATGCCGGGTGCTCTACGTCTGTAATCCCTGAGCGCCTGGACCGGGCACAGCTTGGGAACGGCAGAGGCTTTCAGATGGACCCACTGGGCATGGCCCCTCTGATCTGTCTTCGCCCACCCCCTCTCCCATCCCGCATTTTGCTCTAAGGCTACGAGGTGGCCGAGTGGCTGCCGTGACCTGCAGGGGCCCTTCTGCCCCCCCAATCCCATCCCGCATCTTAGCTCCAAAGCTACGAGGTGGCCAAGTGGTTGAGAGGCCAGTCACTGCTGCTATGGCCTCCTTGTTCCACTGTGCCTCCCGGAGCTCAAGGCTGCTGACCGCCGCTTGCACTGCTGCTGCTGCACCGCACACCCACTCTTGTTCCTTCCCAAGCTGCCACTGCATCCTGGAGTGCTTTCCCGTCGTCCTGCACTATCCACGTGGCGAAGAAGGTAGGCCGCACTGCCTGAGCGCCGCTGCACGCGTCCGACCTTGTTGCTGGTTTGGCGCAGATCGTGCTGGTCGGGCGCATGCGCGCTCGATCGCTGCTCCGCCCAGCCCCCAATTTTCAAAGCGGCCAATTGCCACAAGCCAGCCTGGATGGTGATGGGGCCAGGCCAACCCCTGCTAGCGCCACAGTGGCGCCAGCAGTCTTTCCTTGATAGGGATGTGGTGGCACTGTGGGTTAAACCACTGAGCTGAGTTTGTTGACTGGAAGGTTGGCAGTTCGAGACCACGCGATGGAGTGAGCTCCTGTTGCTTGTCCCAGCTCCTGCCAACCCAGCAGTTCGAAATCACCTAAAAATATGAGTAGATAAATAGGTAGGTGGGAAGGTAATGGTGTTCCGTGCACTATGGCATATAGTCACTCTGGTCACATGACCACAGAAGCTTGTCCTCAGGACAAACGCCGGCTTTTTGGCTTAGAAACGGAGATGCCCCCTACTGTTGGTCACGACTACACCATTCAGTTGTGGGGAAACCTTTGCCTTTAGAGCATTCCTTATTTTTATCTATCTACCCCAAACCACTCTACAAGCCATAGATAGGGGTGGGTTTTTGTTGTTGTTAAATACTGCATATAGACACAAAACAGCACCTTTGGGGTGGTTAAAATATTTGAATAAAAACACAAAACACTGAATTTTGGTGCTTAGGCTATTTTCCAGAAATTAAAAGAGATTACTTTTCCAATTAGAAATAATACTGTGGCTGCATCTGCTGACACTCTATCATCTATATCATCTACCTCGTATTTAAAAGCATTTAACATTAATAAAAATGAGAACTTGGAATGAGAATGTAGAATAAAAACACATAACACTGCAATTTGCTGTTTTAATCAAGAAATTTCAGAAAAAATAGCACCAAGAAAACTACACTTGCACTGATGATGCAAGAACTTAGCAGTACCAAAAGCTCTTTTTGGAAAAGGTCATATGTCACTTTGCTGCTAACGTCCTCACAGATATTCTGGTGGTCTGACGGCTTTTCAGCTCAGTAAATGGTGCCTGGAATGTAGAAACTGAAATTCAGGAGGCAGAACAGCCCCTTGTATCCCGTGAGGGCTGGGGGACCACAAAGGCCAGCTTCACTGGTGGCTGCAGCAGTCTCCTTTTCTCTCTGGCTGCAACGCAGGGTGAGTTTCCTCTGCCGCTCCAGGGACTGGGGCTTGGAGTTGTTTGCATTGGACAATTGAAAACAGAGAGTAGGAATTTTCTGTACTTCTGTGGTTTTAATGCAGCCTGTGAAAAGAAAAATGACCTGCCTAAACAGGGAGCCTTGGAGACCACCTTGAAGGCTAGAGCCTTCCAGAGGGGGCTGGGTGGGGAGGTTAACCATCTCAAATGTTCTCGGTCCCTCTGAGTGGAATTCCCCAGCCCATGTCAGCTACTGAAGTCCTGGTGCTTCCTGGTGATGTTCTGGTGCTGCCCATCTCGGCATAGTCGCAGTAATATGGTGGCTGCGAGGGATCAAAATACTAAATGGCAGGGGGCTTTAACATCACCTAGCAGAATGAATGGGGAGCATGGCTATGACCAGCACAGACCACTGGCCCTGTGCTATTTCCCCTGTGATGTCAGCTGGGGCATCAGTCCCATTTGTCAGATCAAGCCTGGAGATCCTGTCCTAATAGGACTCAAATGTAGACTTAATGGAGATATGATAACCTTTTCAGACAATGTTGGGGGAATCCCCATTGTAAGTGCTAAATTTAGCCCTATCTCGCACAAGCCAGACCAACCTCCACAACTGAGCAATATGTTCTTTCGTTGACACAGTGTAACCCGCACCTTTCAGCTTTAAAGAAGCTTCCAGGGTGCTTACTGGGTTTTAAATGATACATGAACAACAGCCCAGTCCGATGCAGGAGTACGCTCCACTGAGCAAAATTGGACTTCTGAGTAAATGTGTGCAGGATTGTACTGTAAAATAATAAAATATAACCATGTGAAATGAAACAGCAGATAGATAAAATAATAACAGCAGCAGTCAAAACAATAGAATAACAATTTCAGCAGTCAAAAGTTTTTAAAGATTTGGGAAGATGCACAAAGGGCTGTGCATGGGCGGGGGGGGGAGTTATTTTGACATTACTGTGGTATAGCGCTGCCCCTTCCATAGGGGAGCTACTATACAGATCTTTTGAGGGAATCTGCTGCAGAAAGATGTTTGGGAACAGTAGATCTAGGGATCAGGTGAGAAAATTCACCAGACCAGACTAAGCCATTCTGGAACTTCATTATCTCTCCTGTGATACGATCTATGACAGTTGCCACATGGTTTTATCCAGAGGGGGAAAAACAGGACTGTAACAATCATAGGCATGCTTACTCATAAGTAAGCCCCATTGGGTTCAATGGATCTTACTCCCAGATAAATGTGTATAGAATTGTAGCCTTACTTAATTAATCAGATTAATAAAATTTAGTAAAAGAAACATTAATTTTTTAAAATGAATAAAACCTTCTCACTCCACTAAAAAGATGCTCCTGATTAATAAGGCAGAAATGTTTTTAATGTACTTCAAATAAAACTGTGTGCAGCGGACACCACCTTACAAAGTAACTCCTCGTCCTCTCAGGAATGAATGAGGGGGGGGGAATGAATCTGTCTTCAAAACTGGCACCTGCTGTGTGACACAGATACAATTCTTCCACAAGTGAAGGAAGAATGCAGCTTTAGCCAACTGATTAATATGTATATGATTATTTGGTTGATATTTCTTCAGTTGATTGACAGCCCTGTGAAACTGGGCAGCATTTAACATTACAGTGTGCATTTGCTAGCTGACTTTGCTATGGTTGCCGCATGAAGCTAAGCTGAAAGCAAAATTAGATAACTCACCAAAGGAAGAAGTAAGAAGATAAGAATGGTCAGAAAAAGAGCTTGAGCCAATCTTGAGGAAGGCGACACATGCATGTGCTCAGGTTCTTCTGCCATATAGTGAATGTGCCACATGCTTGCTAGCATCAGTCTCTACCTAATCCCCAAAGTGCCAGGTAGGTGGCAGTCAGGGCCAGCTCTAGCAGCAGCGGGGCCCAATGTGGGGCATTCCTGTGGGGCCCCCCACAGGGCCCCCACTCACCAAGAAGAGCGCTGTTTGTGCCACGTGCAAAGCATGGCATGTGGAAGTAGTTGGTGGTGATATCATAACCTCACCGCCACCTGCTTCCAGGTGGCCCACCTTGGGCTGTTCAGAGGCAGGTGGGAGAGACCAAGGTAAAGCTGCTCTGCTCGCCCCACCGACTTACAACCCATAGTGATCCTCGCTGCAGCCACAGGCAATATGCTCACCCTGCTAGTGTGGGGCCCCCTGAAGCGCGGGGCCCGATGTGACGACATTGGTCACATTGGCTTAAAGCTGGCCCTGGTGGCAGTTCACAAAAACAAACAGGAATGAGGCTGGTGAAGTTAGCTGCAGATGGCCCTGTCCTGGCATCCTTTTAGGGAGAGGGCTTAGAGAGGTTGAGTCCTTCCGGAATTGCCGCGGATTCAGTAATTCCAGTTTACTGGAGCAAAGGCAACTGAGCTAGTCATTTAACTGTGAGTCATTGGAAATGGATGGCTTATTAATCAGAGCGTTGCTGCCTGTTGCTCTTTTAGTCACAGTGAGAAATTGAGTGGGATCGTTACTTGTCCAAAGTTGGGGGGGGGGAGGGAAACAGGAGATTCTGTGAAGTGCTTCTAAGTCTACTCTGTGAAATAAAGAGCAGCCATGAGTTCTGTGGAGTTAGGATGTCCCTGAAAGCAGGAAGGGCTACTCCCTTAATATTAGGTCTTTGATTTATCTCTGTAGCCCTAGTCCTTCATATATGGGGAAGAGAGAGAAAAGTGCCATAAAAGATGTAATGCCGTAAGACACTTCCAGTGCCAGCAGTAGGCTCTTACCGCCAGCACTGAGCGAACACTGGCCCAACACTGGCTCTGCGCCACCCGGAGGTGGCAACGCAAGCCGGCGCTCAGTGCAGTCATCGGTCGCCGGCACTGCAGCGTTTTCAAGCAGGGAAGGAGGGCTGAACTGGGCTGGGGCGGGACTAGTGGCAACGTTCGCCGCTGGATCCCAACCTCCCTCCCAGGATGACCAGGTGCCATTGCCACAAAGGAGGACACGGCACCTTAAAATGTAGGACATTCAAGAAAAATGTAGGACGTTACAAAATAAAAGCTAAAAACATAAATATGGATTTTAAGGTGCCTTGTCCTCTTTTCATGCAACCCAATGAATGAAGGAACACAGGACAAACATACAGCAAGTGATGCAGGCAGCCCCCTCTTGATGCTGGCACTCCTCATCTGTCTTGAAATGTAGGGCATTTTGACATTTACCCAGGACAGGAGGCTGAAATGTAGGACCTGTCCTGGAAAATGAGGACATCTGATAACCCTGTGACTGCCATGTCAGGCCACTTGGCCCAACACTAAATAGCCAACGCAGAGACTAGGAGACCCATAGCCCACCAGTGCCCTTACCATGGGGAATGAAGCCAAATGCCTCCCACAGAGCCCCCTGTAGCTGCCTGGCTACCGCTGTGCACTCAGGTAGCCAGGTAGCTCAGTATTGGGCCACCCATCTGTAATCATTGGTAATGAGCTTCATTCACCTATCCAATGGGGACTACACTCCCGTTCTGCCTGGCCCTTCCTGATAGGGTCAGTTTTGTATAGAGGTAGGGCTACCAGATACAAACAGAGCACCTATTAACCATTGTATAGAAGAGGGAATGTTGGCAGGTGCAGCTTTTGAACCCCTTCCATGATGAGCTGCACCTGCCCAAATTCCTTCTGCTATACAATGGTTAATAGGTGCTCTGTCCCTGTTTGTATCTGGTTGCCCTGTTTATATACCACTTTTCAACACAAAGTTCACAATGCGGTTTACAGGCAGATGATGATGATGATGATAAAGTTAAATGGCTCCCTGTCCCAAAAGGACTCACAATCTTTAAAAAAATGCCAAACACCACCAGCAACTGCCACTACCACAAATTGAGAAGCAGACTAGCATGATTCAGTCATTAGAAATAAGTTCTCCAAGGGTTAATTATTTTGTGAAAGAGTTTACCCATTCAGGCTTAATTGTCCCGCTGAAGATTTTTAGTGCTAATTGCAAGTCTTGCATTACTGACAGTTTTGCTGTAATGCCAACTCCTGGGGTAGGAGAGACCTTCTGCTTCAAGTGAAGGTTTGAAAGCCATGTCCATCGTACTATTTCTTTGCACTCATCAAAATGTGTGAACATAACAGGTATTTCAGATAAGTACAACTGGTGCATTTGAGCAGTAGAGAAATCTCCAGGTTGGTAGAAATGCTCTCCTTGCTCATTTGCATTTTGCTTTCATCCAAGTTCACAGAAGCGCCTATTGTGTTCCCTCTGATGACTTGATGGTCAATAAACCTCTATAAGGGGGGACGGACTACTGAGCATCTTTGCAAAGCCACTCCCTTCAGATTTATGGGGCAAATGAACAGTCCTCAGATGGTAATAAAAGTACTCACAGGATGGGAAACCTCTTGCCACTGTTGGCCTCCCCAGCTGCTATCAATCAAGCAGGTCCCTGTTGCATGCAACACCCTTCCAAGGCTTTGGGTCTGGGATATGCACACTTTGCAAAGAGGATCCAGCTGTAAGTACTTGGCCCTGCAGGAGGCTGGAGACAGAGTGAGGCAACAGGAGGACCATAAGCCCCTCCGACAACAGCTCCTTCGGGCAATGATGCACTGAGCAGGGGATGGAAGGTCTTGTCGCTACATGTTCCCTGTCAATCCATCTTGTGAAAAAGCAACAAATGAGACATGGCTCATAGGACCAGGTGGGGAGAGGGGAGCTTGAGTCGTGTCCACAGATAAAATGTTGTCCCCACTGCCTGCAAAGGCAGGGAGTCATAAATGCCTCTTGGAGCAATCAGATGTCTGTTTATTATTGAACGTCCACAGAATATAATAAATCCCCCGTCTCCCTTCCTGCTCTCTCTGCTGATTGATTCTTCTCTCTGGCCTAGACAAAGCCTCCCCTTTGTGCTCCTGGCCACAGGCTATAGACAAGCCGTGGAAAGGAGACTATTTCTTTTTCTTGGTATGTTTATCTGCCCGAAACCTGCTGTCCCAGGCCGTGCCCTTTTGTGCAAGGAGCCAGAGGCAGCCGCTTTGCAGACGCCTTCAACGCGGTACCAACTTGGAAGAGGCAGGATGCGAAGGCTCCGCAATCCTCTCTGCAGAGAAGGGGACAAAGTGATTCCCACCAGATTTCATACCAGGAAATAGCAGCAGTGCTCACAGCAGTGGCCACCTGCTCATCAATCAATCAATCAATCACTAGTATTTATATACCGCTTTTCAACACAAAGTTCACAAAGCGGTTTACAGGCAAATAATAACATTAAAGTTAAATGGCTCCCTGTCCCAAAAGGGCTCACAGTCTAAAAGAATGGAGAACACCACCAGCAACAGCCACGAGAAAGACACTGTGCTGGGGTGAAGAGGGACAATTGCTCTCCCCCTCTTAAATATAAGAGGACACCACTTGAAAAACTGCCTCTTGCCCAGTTAGCAGGGGTTAAGCAAGCACTACGCATAAGCAAGCACTACGTATTCAGTATCTCTCTAAAATCGTAGTGGTCTGGGACATCGGACTGATCAAGAATTCCCTTTGCCTATCTTTTCTGCAGAAATACAGATGTGCCCCCGTATCCATTGATTTGGTGTCCACAGTTTCAGTTATCCACGGATACCATGGATATTTTTATTTATTTATTTGAAGAATGTATACCCTGCCTTTCCTATGCCAAAACAAATGCCCAAAGCGGCTTACAGAGAACAAGACAAAATACAGTGTAACCATAATAAGTAAAACATAGTAAGTAAAACACGTTAAAGCAACATATTAAAATGACGACAGCAAATTAACAGGAATGAAAGTTAGACCCAATTCTCCATATCAGGACGTATTGGAGGGTGGGAAAAACAATTGACCAGGGGAGTGAAACAGACTATGACAATATACCAGAGGGACAGGGGGCAGACAGCCACATGGTCTGGGACACCTATTAAAAAGAACATTAAACAAATATTTTTATCTTGTTGCAGCAAAACCATTGATATTCTCCAATCTTTTAAAAGGCCTCCCCAGTATACGTGGTTTCAGGTATCCATGGTGGGGTCCGGAACAGAACCCCAGCGGATACTGGGGCGTGCCTGTATAGCAAGTCTGTAGATTCTTGGTGACTGCTCCACCAATGTGCAGAACCATCTAAATCCAAACATTTTTTTTTTTTAACATTTTGATTTGGGCTGGCCATGTGAAAGTTTCAAATTTGAGTATAAAATCTGCATGGGATGAATTTGCTTTATACTCAGTGATGTCATTCAGGGGGAACGGACCAGAACGGGCGTTCCGGATCCTAACGGGCTCCGTGGCTGGTTCCGGGTTCCCGACAAGTGCCAATCAAAAGTGAGTTCCTGTTCTTAAATCATTTGAATGACACCACTGTTTATACTGCAACTGGCATGAAACTCTAAATAAGGCAGCCTGGACACATAAATCAAGCATTTCTAATGCTTTCCACCAAAAGAAACCTGGATCAGCCAGGCAGGGCATAAGGATGTAAAGGTGAGATCCTGGAGCTTGCCCTGTGTGGTGAATTGTGTCAGAGATTTTATATGTAAGAACGGGGTAAAGAACAAGATGTACTGGTATGAAGTTCAGCAGATCATCAAGGGTTTTTAGCTACCAATGGTTTAACAATAGCTACCACAAAAAGGCTTTAAAAATGTGGGTCACACTGTGGGTTGGGACCCATTTGGAGGTGGGTTGCGACCAGTGATGTAATGTAGCCAGGAAGCTCCGGAACACCGTTCCGGTTGTTCTGTGTAGGGCTGGCTCCGCCCACTGCAGTCATCGCTGCCGTGCGTCCCAGTAGCTACTTCCTGCATTCCGGTTGTTAGCGCAGGTAGATTCCACCACTGGTTGCAACCCAATGTCAGATGGGTTGGAGAAAGCTGGGAGCAGCCATCCTGGAAGCAGCGGATCTTACTCCTGTTATATTTCTTTTGTGAGTCTTAACAACTTGAGTGTTAAAGTGAGCGTTTTAAAAATTTTGTTTTTAGTTCAGTGCTTTAAGATAATAAAGCTCACAGGGGGTCTGTGGCCTCCTCTATGTGCCTCCCTGCTGCTCAAAACGGCTCCCAGCTGTGATCACAACCCATGTCTGTGTTGCCTCCTGAAACCGGAAGTGGGTTGTGATCACAGCAGGGAGCCATTCTGAGTAGTGAGGAGGCTCGCAGAGGAGGCTGTGGACTTCCTGCATCCGCTGGATAGATGGTGCTTGAAAAAACCTTTTCATGGTGGCAGCACAATAATGGAGGTGTCATCGCCACCGTCAGCACTGCAGCCGCTCCTCTTAAGAGATAATGCAGTGGTTCTGGTTTCTTGGGGGAGGAGTCGTGACCAGTGATGTCATGCAGGGGGAACGCGGGGGAACTCAGTTCCACTAGTTAAAATTAGGGCTGACTCTGCCCACTTCACTCTCCCTCCTCCCCCCTCCCAATTCCTCTGCAAAGAGCTTTTCTTATTGGTTGGCCAGCACTCAGAGGGTTAAAGGGAGTGACTCCAGATTCCTAGGGGGGCGAAGGAGGAAGGGCTGCATTGGGGAAGTCCCGTCCTGTACAGCCCCCTTCCTCGCTCCCTCCAGCCACACACGTGGAGTCAGCAGCCACTCTGGTGAGTCTGCAGCCCACTGGAGAGAAGGCAGTGATGTCATTCAGGGGGAACGGACCAGAATGGGCATTCCGGATCCTAACGGGCTCTGTGGCTGCTTCTGGGTTTTGTTTTTTTTCTCAACATTTGAATTGAACTCAAAAGTGAGTTCCTGTCCCTAAATCATTTGAATGGCACCACTGGTCGTGACTGGGAACCACTGTGTATAGTATTGCAGCCTGTTAGATCTGTTTGTGCAACCAGATTAGGTGGTCCAAGGCCTGGCAAGACATTCTAGCAATTTTGGTGCTGTTCGGGGCTTTGAATTCCATATGATGTGGGACTGTGGTCAGCTTGCAGCCTCTCTCTGTATTGTATCTCGGTCTTCCTACTTGGAAAATGCAGCATGTAATAATAATGCCTGCATGTGGAATTTGAGAATATTATTGTGATTGAGTAGATCATCTAGTTTATCACAGTCTTTGTGGATTTGTTTGCCTACCAATTGCCCGATCACAAACGCTTAAGGGGAATTGGAATTTAAAAGTATGAAAATGGCTTGATATAGAATAAAATTTCATCATATTTAAATCTCTCTCTCTCTCTCTCTCTCTCTCTCTCTCTCTCTCTCTCTCTCTCTCTCTCACTCACTCACACACACACACACACACACACACACAGAGAGAGAGAGAGAGACAGACAGACAGACAGACAGACAGACAGACAGACACACTCACTTGTGGGCATAACCCTAAACTTTGTGAAACAAAACTGTGTATTAGCTTGGTAGGCAACTGCATGCCATTCAGTGAGGGGGAGCTGTCGTTCCTGGAGGGAGGGAAAACAGCTGTACAGTTGTATGTACAACTTCGGAGAGATCTTAGGGAAAGATTGCCCAGTTGGACTAAAGGAGCCACATGTTTGTGCAAGACAGCTAAATGAGTGTTGCCACATTGGAGCTGTAGAGTTTGGAAGTCATCCAGCAAAGAATTCTATGGGTGGGTGGGTGGGTGGGTGGGGAGGAATGACTGCATTTTTCCCACAACAAGATGCTGCACCTTGAAAGCTGGAAAGGTGTGATATTTCAGCAATAAAATTTATGTCTCATGCTGTGATCTCTAACCTCCTTGGGAAAGGCAGTAGCTCATATTCTCTGTGCTGAAGGTTCCAAGAAACACTGAGAAAGGCCCCACTGAACCCAGGCCCTTGGAGAACCATTTCTAATCAGGGCAAGTGGCTCTGAACTGGTTGGGTTGAAGGCCTGTTTCCTAAGGCAGTTTCCTATGTTTCTAAATGATTCCACAGTTCTACTCCCCTTCCCATTTTGTATGCACAAGCCCTTCAATCACAGGTGTAAAAGTTTGGAGCAATCAAGTAGCTTACATAAATGACCGGTGTGAGCAACAGAGGTCGTAATGTTCTGGTGCGTCCCCTAATATTATGGTTACCAGATACAAACTGGGACAGAGTGCCTCTACCTTTAATTGTACAGAAGACAGAATTTGGGGAGGTACAACTCATCATGGAAGGTTTTCAAAAGCTGCACCTGCCAAAATTCCCTCTTCTATACAACAGTTAAAGGCAGTAGTGTCATCTAGCTGGTACGCTGGGCGGGACCTATGGTTGAGCAGCAGCCCGCCCGTTGCGTACCGCTGCGTTCCGCCGTCTGCCTGCCCGCCGCGGCGGGTGGGCAGACAGCAGAACGCAGCGGTATGCAATGGGTGGGCTGCCACTCAACCATAGGTCCCGCCCAGCATACCGGCTAGATGACACTACTGGTTAAAGGTATAGACACTCTGTCCCAGTTTGTATCTGATAATCCTACCTAATATGCAAGCGATATTACTGCATATGAGACTCTTATCTTTTTTTTTTTATTGATTAACCTTTACATATGCAGAGTGCATGATTGGCTACCAAAGCAACCATGTGTGACTGCTGAAATATTACAACTCATAAAAATAATGCAACGCATAATGGAGCATAATAAAAAATGCTCCACCAGCTGACTCCAGAATGCTCACAGTTCTGAAGAGAGGAGGGAGCACAGCGAAGCTTTCTGTAACTGTGCAGCATTCATCTGTCCTGCAATATCTCAGTGAGTGGATAGTTTGCATGCAAGGCCTCCAGCTATAATGTGCTAATGAGTTCCAGGCTACCCTTCAAACAAATGTACAAACCAGTGAAGATTTGGATTTACATTATGTGCTTGCTCTTTGCCGGAGGCCTTTCCAACCTGGCTTTCTGGCTGAAGTTGTAAAGACCCGTATTTTTTAAGCAAAGGATCCCTTGTTATCTGCTCAATCTGTTGACCAGGATGTCTTGGAATCACCTAATGAGTCTAGATTCCAGTCCTCTGACACAGAAATCTGACTGGGTGGCTATTTTCTTATTTTTAACCAAGCAAAGGAAGGTAAATAGAAGAACAAGAAATACGGAGATTCTTGTCTCTGGGTTTGTTTCTTGGTTTTTTGTTTTTACCATGTAAGACACCAGATAACTTCAAAAGGTCAGGTTTTGATAAGAGGTGGGGAAGGTTTAACCCATGAGTCTCCAGAGTATTTAGTCTGATTAATGCCACCCTTTTCCCAGCACCAAATGGCTTGCAGTAAGTGAGTGAAATGCACTCCAATACACTCGCAGGACTGTAATCAGAGGAGTGATATGGATGGATGGGGGTAGTGAGGGGAGAGAGGTGAAGGAAAGGATATAAAAACAAAGGAGGAAGCCAAGGCACAAAGTTGGTTTGGATTCCAGCCATTCGGGGCCCTTAGTTTACGCCAGTCCAGCTCTGTGTCTCAAAATGCAGGCAACCCCTCTGGGTCAAGAGTTGCAGTTTGTTTGCTTTTGCAACGATTGCAGAATAGCACAAGGGCTAAATAAAAAGTTCCCTTCTGTCCCCAGTCCTTCGTGATCAAATGGTTCTTGCTATAACAGCTCTTACATTCCTTGCACTCACGAAAGGGATCCCAATGTGTTTTGCAGACGGCCTGATGTGCTCGCTTTCAGGGTGCCACTGCTGGGAAGTGGCCAGATGTGTGTCAATCCCTTCAGGATGGCTTTGCGATGGCAGGTGACTGCAAAGGTCTGCACTGATGCTGGGGGAGTAGAGCTGCAGGAAATGTACAGGATTGTTGTTTTCATACAAGTCTCCTGCAAGAACTGCTGGAATGTTATCGTCGCCTGGGCTCCTCTCCAGAACAAAGGGAAAGAATGCCTCTGTTCCTAGGGATGGTGAGAAGCTCCGCAATGTGGACCTGGCAGGAATCTGACAAGCAGGCTTGGCCAGGGGCGAAGTGGGAATGAAGAAGGGCTTGCACACTGCTTTCCTTGCCAGCATACTTCTTCTTTAACACACGCCAGGCTCCAGGGCTTCAACAGCTTTTTGTCTTCGGAAAGGGGAGGGCCAGCTAGGCTGATACTACTCCTGCTTCCAGACAGACTTATCTTGGGGCATGCAAGAATCTCAGACGTTTCCAGCAACGGAGGAGACACTGAGGAATGGTTTCCATTAGCGTGTGTATATACACCATACATAGGGGTGTTGACCAGGGTCAGTTCGCGGCATCAATCCTAGCTGTCAACAGAACTTGTCCTTGCTCCACAGTGCCCTCTGTAGGCCTCAGGAAGATATTGTACAGGGAAACATTTAAAATCCAACTTGGGAAAAAGTTGTCCCAAGTGAAAATGTTTCCTAAAGACCACCAGTGTTGATTTTAGAATAATTGAGTCACAGAATGAAGAGTTAACTGTAAAATATTGAGCGTATCGAGTTAAATGCATACGATGTTAATTCCACTATTAGGGCAGGCAGACCCTGTTTTTAACTGACCAAATAGCTGCTGAACCAGGAATCTCTGGTGGAGGCGGCACTTTAGGGCCCAGTCCTGAGGCCCTTATCGCTGGCTATATGTGCGTAGTGCTGGCCAGAAATGTTGCGAACATGCCATAAAGCACATCTGTGACACTGTACTGCTTGTGCTGGGACTGGGTTAAGTTAGCGCCTGGCCCCAATGTGAGCAGATGGAATGGCCGGCACTCTTGTTTAGGGTGGGGGAAAGGGAGGGAGGGGGAGGAACTGGATAGGGAAGGGAGGAGCCTGTCTGCGAGGGGGTAGGACCCTGCAGTGGCTTCCACCACTGGATCCAACGTCCCGCCGTCACGGGGCTGCTCAATTCATCTTTGGCAAAATATCTGGCAGTAAATAAAAGTGTCCCATTGTGGGCAGCTGGGCTTTCCCCGGGAGAAAGGGATGAACGTCCCCTTCTCCTGAGGAGACTCCGGAGGCTGCTTGGCTGCCGCTGGATGCAGCAGTAGCTGTTTGGCTACCATTGCGTCCACTGTGGCCAGGCAGCTCAGGATTGGGCTGCTCATTCTGCACCCCACCATGGTTCTAACCTGGCCTATTTAAGATGCTATTTTAACAAGGGACTGCTCAAATAGACCACAACAGCAAACACAGAGAGCCTTAACAGCCAGATGTTTGCTTTCATAACCTTTTACATCTGGTGACTTAATGACACACCGTGCTCAGAAAAGAAGTGAAATTCATTGTCCAGAGTGGCTGAGATGCTCCTGCTGTCTGCACTTTGATATTCCTTTTGTTTTTAAAGAAATAAAAAGATTTTGCAAGGTGTACCAAGATCTTTGATTGGGTTCTGACCTTCTCCTGCAGGCACTGAGCCTGCCTAGATATCAGAGCAAAGGGACTTAGGAGCCAGGACATATCATACATAACAGGATTATCTGTATGGCTAGTTGAAACGTATGCTTCTCTAAATTACTGCTTGCTGGCTTAATACTCCCGACTTGCTCATTCTGCAGAATTGGCAGTTCACCTTGTCTGTCTCAAGGTTCTCTAATTCTTTGTTGTCCCTGCCTTCTTTTCCTTCCTGCAACACCCTGATGCCCCCTGCTTCACTGTAGCTGTGGAGATCATCTCCGTTCTTCATTAGCCAGCCATTCATCAGCCTTTGCTTCTGGATTGCCGCACACATTCTGTGTAACCAACCACACTGCTTTTTTCCAGCCTCTCTCCACCCTGCTCCGTGAAGTTGAGAAGCTAACCAGCAGCTTTTATTTGAGATGCCTGTGCCTCTTTGCTATGGCCCAGGATGAGCCTTGCTCCAGAGCTGTGCTTGGCTGAAGCAAGTGCTTAGTTCCTCACTAGGAACATAAATACGTTGGTGTCAGCCTGATTCATGAAACCGACCTGATTCATGAAAATGATTATGTAACAAAGCGGAAAGCACCTG
Organism: Lerista edwardsae; assembly: GCA_029204185.1. Lineage (NCBI taxonomy): Eukaryota > Metazoa > Chordata > Lepidosauria > Squamata > Scincidae > Lerista > Lerista edwardsae. Next base: position 5,450,293 of record JAJKFI010000052.1, on the reverse strand, counting down.
CTGTGGTCCAGGCCTGTCCAACTTGAGTTACTGCATATTTTTAGCCGTAGCCTCAGCACAATGATTAGGTGTTCTATTCTAGGCGGTTTCCAGACAATTTTTTGTGTAGTTATTGCTGCACTAGTTTTTGCTATACTAGTTTTGTGGCAATTTTTGCATGATCCAAATCTCTGTGTGTTAAAAAAAAGAAAAAAGGTTAATCCCCTGTTGGACTCTCCAGGAAAGGGGGGAGTGAGAAGGTATTAACCCTGTATGTATCCACCTTCGCTGGAGATGCACTCTATTAACCTGGTATGAATCCACCTTCGGTTAGGCCCACATGGCTCCAGAGTGTGGGAAAGAGCTGAAACTACATGCCTATCTCCTTTGTGTTTGCAAAAGGTGTGAGGTCATAGCTGGGGTCAGGAATGCAAATCTAATCAAGAAGGTTCCCATTCAGCTAGTAATGCAACCAGGAGAAACTGACCTTTCTCACGATAGGATAATTAATTGTGCCAGAGGGGTATAAAAATACCCAGGTTTGGGGGATATAACAGCACACCCACCATCAAGACCATGAATCCCCTTGGTTGTACATTAGGCCTCCAAATGTTTCCAACCCTGTAGGACAACAATAGGTCATCTTTGATAGTATGCACAATTTATGACTGTTTACGCAACAAAAATACTGGCGAGCTCTAAAGTAGGATGGAAAGAAAGAGAGAGAAGTGGGTGATGTATGTGTGTTTCAGTGCATTAACAAAGTAGGATGGAAAGAAAGAGAATCAATGTTAGAACCAGGTGGATACATGCATTAATAAAGTAGGATGTAAGGTGGCTACATACTGGAGTAGGCGAGTGCGTCTCCAGCGAAGGTGGACGAAGGTGGATACATACGGGGTTAATACTGAGTGAGGAACTGTATGAATACATTCAAAGGGGAAGATGTTGATGCCAGCCTGAAGGAAGAGGAGATGGGCTGCCCAATTCTACACTTCCCAGTGTCTAGTTTAACAGTGGCACTGAAATGTTAGCTGCTGTATCCTATAGGTATGGGGAAGCCACTGGCAGTCTCCTGGGGGGAAGGGAGCATTTGCCCCTTACTCTGAATAAAGCTCCAGATTCTGCAGTGGGGCTTCTCGAGGCTGCGCCCACTAAATTGCCAGCACAGACTCAAGAAGCCCCCTGTTGGGCTTCTGACTTTGACATGGGGGATACGAAGTGGCAAAGGAGGCATCTGATGCTGGTCCCTCCCCCCATTCTGCCCCCACTTGAAAAGTCAAACTTTGACAATCCCAAAAGGCATACAGCAGGAGTAAAGTCTGCAGCTTCCAAGATGGCTGCTCCCAGTTTTCCACGAGCCACCTGACCCACGGGACCCACAACCCAGCAAGTGGGTCCCTACCCACTGTTGGAGAAACACTAGACTAGACACCCTTTGCACTGGATACACTGAAACTTTAATGAAGTTGAAGCACACATGGAAAGGGCCAAATGTAGACCTCTCATTTCTGGTGGTTTGCAGCTGTTCGTCTTGGCGTTTCTAGCTGTGAGGGCACTGTTCCTTTTCTTTGAAATTACACCTTGTCACCACAGCTGTCTCGGGTTAGAACACAAGCTTGAAATTACTTTTGGCATCCTGAGGTTGATTTGCAATACGCCGCATTAAATCTCCGTAGTGGTGGTTTTAACAAACCAGGGCATTTGGCTTCATTTCCTTCCCTGAAATGTATTGTGCGAAGATGCAATATTTCTTTGGTGAGCGTATACATGAAACTAATCTTCAACATAATATCCCCGGGAGGTAGCTGGTGGACAGCTGCTTCAACCCATGCCAGAGGTGACTGCATTTTAATGAAGGGATGAACAGTCTTGTTATACTATTCAAAGTAACATTTGTCCCCTTGCTCTGGGGTAAGCCCACCATGGGCAATGGGGCTACTTGGACCTGAATGAACTCTGCAGCTTGTGCAAGTCCCTGTTGGCATATTGGGCCTGGAGAGAGGGATAGAATCTGGTGTGCACAGCTGCCATCAATTCCACCCTCCACTGGGATCTGATCTACCTATCCCACCCCCTCCTGCCCTGTTACATCTCTCTCTCTCTCTCTCTCTCTCTCTGCCCTTCCCCTGCCTGGCACAGAAGAACGTACTAGCTCTGGTGTGCATTGGGTCTTCTACCACTTTCTGGCATTTTCAGGTCAGCTTGCCATGGCACAGCACATGCTCTGCTGGTGCTTCAGGACTGCACCACGAATGACCGCCTGTCCAACTCTAGCATTACAGACACATCCCAGTATCCGCTATGGTTCTGTTCCAGATTCCCCTGTGGATACCTGAAACTGGGGATACTGGGGGTGCCTTTCAAGGTAGGGGAACATCAGTAGTTTTGCTGCAACCAGATTAAAAAAAAAGAGATTTGTTTAATATTCCCCTATCTTTTTAATAGGTGTCCCAGTATCCATGGTAACTGTGGATTACTGAAACAGTGGATACTGAATCAGTGGATACTGGGGCACACCTGTATATGATTCTATGAGTAGTATCTTCCCTCACAAAAGAATAATGTGAGATCTTCCTCTAGAGTAATTTTAAAATTATTATTTTGAACCTCCTAGCCTCTTTTAAAGAGGTAGAGGTTGCATAGCTTGGTGTATTGCATCATCAGCTGTTGACCATTTGCCTGAACTGTTGTCATTTGAAGTTAAAAAGGGAAAGGCAATCTTGCTGCACAAGTAACACTTTTAAGAAAGGATTCAATGGCCAGCAGAAGTCACAGAGATGAGAAGGGTCATTGACACGAAGTACAGAATTTGTTAATGATAGGAAGCACCATTGACTTAAATGAACTTAAATGTTTAAATCAATGGGACTTATAGGGCCTCAACTTTGGTGGAATTGTGTGATTACATGAGCCAGTGTAGCAAGTGTATTGGATAGGATGAGTCACAACACAGTTCAGTCATGATCTTTTTGTGGGCCTTGGGGAAATCCCTCCCAGCCACAGTTTTCAGTCTTTCAAATTGGAATACTAATGATTAGTGCTGGAATACTTGGAATTCTTAATGATTGATTTAGTAAATTTAGACTTTACAGATGAGAGCATTACATGATTGTGAATGTTGAGTTGATGAGCAATGATGCTTGCATATACTTCCCTATTGCTATGTGATGTATTCTTTGTCCAAACAACTGCAAGCTAATTGTTAGCAGAGTCTTATATGCTAGTCTATGTGTGTTCTAGGATTCCACCAGATGCCACCAAAGCTATTAAGATAGGCTTGAAAATGTGTGATTGAAGCCTGCTCAAAATAAATAGACCAGAGATAGGGCAGAGCAACTGTCCATAGATACTGTCTCACCCCCCTAGGAATCCCGAGTCGCTCCCTTTAACCCTCTGAGTGCCGGCCAACCTAGAAGAAAAGCTCTTTGCAGAGGAATTGGGAGGGGGGAGGAGGGAGAGTGAAGTGGGCGGAGTCAGCCCTAATTTTAACTAGTGGAACTGAGTTCCCCGCGTTCCCCCTGCATGACATCACTGTGTCTCAGCCTGCAGTCCTAGCCACACTTACCTGGTAGTAAGTCTAAGTGACTATAATGGAACTTGCTTCTGAGTAGACTTGCATAGGCTTGGGCTCTCAGCATACTACATGATCTCCCTACATGACTAGCTGACATATTTAATGGCCAAGTTGTAGTAGATTAAAGGCCCAATCCTTTCCAACTTTCCAGCATGGATGCAGCCACAATAAAGACCTAGATAAGGGAATAAAGGAAGGAAGCCAGCATGACTATTTCCACACCACAGGATACAGCCCATGCCTTTTTGGCATGGCTGCATCAGCACTGGAAAGTTGGGTAGGACTGGGCCCTGATAAGCCTTTTCTTGGCTGCAGGTCAGGATCACAGCTTTGAATATTTCCCTAATCTGACACACACCCCCAATCAAAATATGTCATCTTCACCCTGGTGCTTTCTGATGTGCAGGGAGACGGAGGTGGTTGCTGTTGTTTTCTGAAGCACATTCAGATATGCAATCTCCTGTCTGCAGTCTAAAGTGGTGCAGTCCAGTAAAAGCTTTGTGCTGAATATAGAAATGGTTCCCTGCATTATGCACAATAATCAAATGTATGCAAATTTGCTTAATTTACATAGCTTGCAGAATTGAGCTTCTCTGGCAGATGTTTCCTTCAGCACCGAGCGCACAGCCTCTATTTGCGTGCGTGTCGCCAAATAGAGAGCCAGCCTGGAGGCCACCCTGTAAGGTTGGAAAGAGCTGCCTATGCCATCCCATCAGTGTCACTCTGGTGGGGCTTTGCCATCCGATCTCACTTAGGACTTTTATCCTGACCTGAGCATTGTTTCTAAGGAGTTAAGAACCGCAGGTGGTGAGTGGAGGACCAGGCATGTTGTTCCCTGTGCTTCCAGGGTAATTGAACAATAAACCTGAGTCACCCGCAAGCTGTCAGCAGCAGAAGCAATTAGCAGGGGCAGGTGTAGCTGTGGGGCATGTTAGCAAATGCACAGGTGAGCACTTGTGAGTCAGGGAGGAAACCCAGACATGCAGGTGGCCCAGCTGGAAGCCAGTCCAGCTGTGTGCTAGGAGCTGTCGATCAGAGCTGGCACCAGGTTGCTGGGGGGCCCTGGGCAGACTTGTGCTTGGCTGCCCATGGCACCTCCTGATGTTGCACTGGGTGCTACTACTGCCACTGGGACCTGTCTGGGTGAACCTTCTGACCTGGCTGATGCCACCCTTGCTTCTAGATGTTTCCCAGATGTTTCTCAGTATCCTCTCCTGGAGGTGAATCGAGCAGCAACCAGGTGCCTGTCAAGGACTCCCTGTTTTCATATTGGGCTAATCCTCCATTACTGATGACAAATGGCAGACTGGAGGGTACAGAACTGGTGCCTGGGAACCTTGTGAGGAATGTAAGTCAAAGTCTTGAATGGCGGTCGGAAGATGATTGTCAGCAATCAAGCTGATGAGTAATAGTGAATAAAAGGGAGACAAAAATCTGCACTGCCTGGGATTATCTGGCCTCTACTGGTCTGCCTTGCTTTTAGCAGCCATTGTTTGTGTGGTCATTGGCTATCTTAGAGTATTAAAAAGCCCAAGAACATTCTGTGCAAAGTTCATGCACCAGAGGCAGAGGAAGCGTGTAGCCCGGGGTGGCGTGAGCCATGGGTGCCGGCAGCAGCGGAGCGCCATTGCGCAGAGTCCGCGGACTAACCCGCACGCTGTCTGGCCCTCCCACCCTCCTTCGCGTCTGCTCCACTCCAAAATGGAGCTATTCTGGGCACAGGGAGGTATGGCTGGGCGATGCATGGGGTGGGGTGACGTGCTGGGGGCGCGGTTTCGTCGCCCTGCCATGGGTGCACTTGGGGCTCCGTTCGTCCCTGTCATCCACACATATTGCAAAGAGAGTATGCTGTGAACTTTTGAATGATAGTAGTAGTAGTACTAGTAGTGGTAGTGGGAGGAGGAGGAGAGAGAGAGAGAGGGTGCAATCCTAACCTGGAGTTAGGGTGGCACAGTTAAACCAGCAAAGTTTGGCCGGCACAAGGACCACCATAAAACGCATTTGGACCACTCTCAGAGTCAGGGAAGATGACACACGTCTGTGTGCTGGCCTCTGACTATTAGCATGGTCCAAACATACTTTACGGTGTGTCTTGTGCCGGCCAAACTTTGCTGTTGTAACTGTGCCAGCCTAACTCCAGTTTCTCTCTCAGAGAGAGAGAACTGCTGGAACATGGAAGGCAAACACCTGCTGCTTTCCAATAATCATAACCAGCATCATCATCTTACAGTGTTTATTTAAGAAACCTCCTCTCTACCATTTCATTTTAAAAGGCCCTCAAGGTGGCTGGCTTACACCATCAATAAAAACAATATTAAAAACCCAACAATAATATAACTGAGTTGAGAAACAGAAGTCACAACAAATACTACTGCAAGATCAGGCAATTAAGATGGATTTAACAGCTAACAGCAATGGCACTAAGTGAACATGTTTAGAGGGGGAGAGTCCTATTGCTAGGGTACCACCCCTGGAAAAGACAAGGCTTTTTCCTTTGCAGATTTCCAAGATCCTGTAACTGGAGGTACCAGTGATGGAATGTGGGTGTGGCCTTTTATGTGAACATTATGTATTCCCATACAGAGCTACATAGCCCCTCTTCATTGCTTGTATGGTTGCTCTAATCCAATCTGTTTCTGTTGATCCTCACTAGTCCTTTCCACATCGGTTCTCATCCATCCTATCTCCTATGTCTAGTTCAGCCATTCTCGGATGGGTTTGACCTGCTGTTGGTCAATGAAACTGTCACAATCGTATGTACATTTTCTTCCCCACTGCAAGCACTAGGATTTTGTTTCCAGGAAACATACATAGGCTTGTAATGCATAGCAGGATAGCAACTCCATCCAACCTTGCACTCTATTTCTGTTAAAAAATTATTTATATAAGTGGTTCCCAAACTGTGGGTCTGGACTCACGAGTGGGTTACAAGCCAATTTCAGGTTTGTTGCAAAGCACCTAGAGCAACCATGTTGAGAATATGGGAAAATGGAATGTTGGAAAGGGTGATGATTTGTCAAGGTTGCAAATAGGCTTTTTTCTTTCTGATTCACTTTGCTTTCGGAAAATGGCTGAGAAATAATTGCTGCATTCTCAGGAAAACAGCAGGCTCTGGCGTCACAATGAAGACACTTCCAGCCATGACATCACTTCTGGTGGATCCCAGACAGATTGTCATTCTAAAAAGTGGGTCCTAGTGCTAAAAAGTTTGAGAACCACTGATTTATACAGTATTTATGCTTTACACTGGGAGATCTCCAGGGAGATATACACATCTTTAAAAGGATCTGAGAAAAAAAGAAAAGTGTAAAATGCAAATGGAATAAAATTCAATTAAGAAATCAGCTGAAAACAATGGAAGCAGCTAGTAACCTCAGCAGTAACAGAACTTCTGCTCAGCTTCTGGCTGAGCAGTTGTAAGAATCAGTTCCAATAACCCATGATAATAGAGTTCATCCATTGGCTGTGTATGAACAGACATCACAATCAATGGCTATTTCCAGTGTATCATGTGGAACTTGCCTTATAGAACAAAACTGCAATGACCTGTACTACCAAGAGCCAGACTGCACAGGGCAGAGACAAATCTGCATCCTTCAACATCAGTTTGACCTAATCACAAAAGGCATGTGGATTCTGATGGATGTGCTAAGCATTCCCCTACCTGCCACATCTCCTCACAGTCTCTCTCTCTTAGGTGTTTTTCTGCCACTGAATTTTGCAATCTGGCTGGGTACAAAAAGTTTCTGGAGGAGGGACTATGAGACACAAACCATAGCTAAAGAAAAGACTCAGCATTTTTACCCACATGCACCTTTTTTTTTTTTAATTCACCAGCAAGGTAGACCATGTTTAAGCACACAGATCTATCACGTGGCTAGGGCATTACAAACTCATTTTCACTATACTATTTCACATTCTCCTGTTAGAGGAAGTTTGCATTAATACCAGGCTTCTCAGCACAATCAGTCAGTCTTCACATGGTATGATTAAGAGCGCAATCCTAACCTGGAGTTAGGCCAGCACAGTTGTGTTTGGTCCAAACACACCGTAAAATGTGTTTGGACCACTCTCAGAGTCAGGGAGGTTGGCGTGCGTCTGTGTGCTGGCCTCTTTGACTCTGAGAGTGATCCAAACATACTTTACGGGTATCCCTTGTGTTGGCCAAACTTTGCTGGCCTAACTGTGCTGGCTAAACTCCAGGTTAGGATTGCGCCACTAAATCAGGTCCAAAAGGGCATCTGAGTTTTTAAAGCCTGTTCTGCATAGATAGTGGCCTCAGCCATAGAATACGCAAAGGACCAGTGGCGGTCTATACATTGCCAATAATATGTGCATGCTCAAGTTCTTTGACTCCTTATCTATTTTCTGAAAGTGTAGATGAAGATAGCCATGGGAGCTGCAGAACCTTGTCTGCGAACAATTGGTATATTTATGATGGCTTGTACACACAGCTGGTATTTATAGGCACAGAGATTATATTTATGCCTGTAGTAGATGATATTTATGAAGGAGTATAGATAGGGTCCCTGGCATATCGGTATGGGAAGAGCCTTAGCTACATTCTGTTTTACATGGGTAGATGGAGCTGAGATGAAGACAAGCTCCCGTGAAATAAAGCAATTCGAAGCATAGTATATAAATCTCACTCTGCCCTAGGACAGCATGATGTATGCCTTAGATGTGAGTTGTAGGCATTTTCACCATCATAGAGAACTTGCTTATGGAAAACAGGGCGTGGCAGTAGATGGCATCAGCTGTAGGTGACCAGGCTGATTTAGCCTGGTGATGGTGTTACTGAAATGCTATGTTCTTGATTGTTAAAGCTGTGATTCCCAAGCTTTTTAGCACCGGAACCCACTTTTAAAAATGACTCTCTATTGGGACCCACCAAGCTTCATCTAAACCAGTGGTTCTCAACCTTTTTTCCACCGGGACCCACTTTTTACTATGACAGCCTGTTGGGACCCCCAACCATAATTGGGAGCAAGTTGCATCGAACTCACTGACAGCGCAATTCTATGCATGTCTACTCAGAAGTAAGTCTCATTGTGTTCAATGCAGCTTACTCCCATGAAAGTGAGTATAGGATTGCAGCCTGGGACTCAGATCCACATTAGCGCGCGCAGACACGAGCAGCCCTCTGACTCTCCCCAAAGGCCTCCATTAGCTCGCGCAGCCTCCCATCTGCGCGAAAGGCCCTCTTTCTCCAGCCAGACCTCCCTCCCTGCCCGGCAAGAACTTGCGCCTTTAACGCCACATGAGGCGCGCCACCCCCCGCCCGGAAAGTCATCTCAAGAGGGATGAGAGCGTGGCGCGCGGACCGGATCCAGCACGCAAATCCCTGCTCAAGCCAGGCAGCTTTCCTGGGTGCCTTTGACCCAGTCCCCCTCTCTCAGCCTCGCTTACCTTGCAGGGTTGTTGTGACGGGGGGGGGAGGCGAAGCACCCACAAGCCTGTCGTCGGGGCGGGATGGCTCACCCGTGCAGCGCCCTGCAGACTCTCTCAGGGCTGGAGAGCCGCCACCCATCCTGCACGCTGCTCCCAGGGAGTCCCACTCTGGCCCGTGAGTGCGCGCGGGATGGCGGCCTCGGACGTGCGTTGACTCACGAGTCGGCCCCACACCGCCCAATGAGCATCCCTCCCGGGAAAGCGCGCATGGGCGGGAGGCCTCCCTGGGCAACGCCCCTGCGTGCCTCTGCCCGAGTAGTCCCATGGTGCACCTCCTCCCGAGTAGTCCCATGGCACCCTGTGAGGCTTCCAAGGTGAGAAATTCCGCAGCTCCCTTTTAGTGTCTTCCTTTGTCTTGGGCCAAGCTTCGTCCCCCACCCCCCGCAGACTCGTTTCTCCTCCCCCCATGTGTGTTTTGGAGGGAGGCACCGGCGACCCCTGCAAAATGCTTGTTCGACCCCCAAAGGGGTCCCGACCCCCAGGTTGAGAACCGCTGATCTAAACAAAAAAAGGTGATCTAGAAAGAAATAATATTTTTTATGTATTTACAAGAAATTTATTTATTTGCAAAAATATCTATCCATATCTCATATTGAGGCATCCCTAATGAATAGCCTCAAGGCTTTGAGTGGCTTAGTTAGGTAACCCAGACTTCACTTGCCCCCACTACCTGTCATTGGCTGACTTGAAAAAAAAAAACCAGGACAGACATTTATCTCCCTATATTTAAACAAGCCTGCAAACTGAAGGAGCTAACCTGCTTGCAAACTGCAGGAGTTCAGCTGTTTGCAGGGCAATTAGCAGCTAACTTGCAGATTGCAAGAGCTCAGCTCTTTGCATGACAGTTAGCAACTACCCTATCTGATTTTTGAATAGCCTCAGGGCTTGAAGCAATTAGTTATCTGATCTTTCCATCACTTGTGTTATTCATTGGAGGATCTGCTGGACTCACCAGAAGTTGGGTGGAGAATAAGCCAAGTGGGTCCTGACCCACAGTTTGAGAAAAGCTGGTTTAAAGGCATCCATCCTAGGCATTTTGTGAAAGTGGACAAATCCACAGGAATTGGATTTCAATTACAAAGGAAAGAATAAGCAAAAAGAAGATTTGTGTGTTTCTTCCAGTTCTGAAAGATGGCTGTCAGCTTGGCGTCAGCTTGGTGTGTATGCCCACAGGCTTGTTTGTAGCATTGCTTGTTGCATCAGCCAATGTGGAGGAATCGTATGTTCCTAGCTGTGGAGCAGACAGAGGTAAGGACACTGTGGTTAATAACCTGAACTCCTGGCCTCTTGGGAGTGTCAAACCAACAGAACACTGCGACTATTGTAAAAACAGATAGAAGCAGAAATACACTCTGACAGCAATAGCCCTGCACGCGGCCATAATGTTGCTCAAATCTGGATTTCATTGTTCTCGATCTTACCAGTTCTGTTTTGGAAACTGCTTGCTGGGCTGCTTCTTCTCCTTTTCTCAAGGAGGAAAGGACATGCACATGTATGCATGCATGCATGGTCGATAGGGTGGGTCGCATGTGCAAGATTCATAGGTTGGTAACATTAGTGAGTGAACAGCAGTCTCATAACCAGGACTGTTAGCCCCTCATGCTAGTTCCTTGCTTGTGAAGGCTGGAAAGAGGAGCTGTCCCTTTCTGTCCCCTGATATTCTCTGTAAAAGAAAAGAACTGCAGAGGTAATAAATTTTGCCTGAAGGTGACCTTCTACCTGTGAGCCCTATTTCCTTAGGCTGAAATGTATTCCCTGCTTGGGTAGAGGCAAGAGAGTCACCTCTTTTGCAAAGAAATGCCACGTTTTGGACAACCTCACTAAATGCCTATTGTGCCATTCCTCCATGGAGTCATGTCTTTATTGTGCCATTCTTCCATGGAGTTGAGGAGGAAATGCATGGTTGTCTCCCCACATTTTATCCTTACAACAGCCCTTCATGGTGGGACTCACCCACTGATGGGGTTTGAACCCAGTTTGCTCCTGTACTAGTTCAATCTTCTGTCCACAGTGCTTATTGGAAGCCCAGACAGCTTTCTAACGTAATGTCTTTGTAGGAATTCTGTGCCCTTTTAGATAACATTGATTAGGTACCTTTCTTTTACTTTTCTTTTACCTTTCTTTTACTAAGTCAGCCATGGGTGAGAGATAACATCTTCCTCCAGCCTCACAAGACCACAAAGCTACTTGCTTCCCTCAATGAGGTTCTCAATCTATGAATTTCCTTACATGTGTGATCCTCTGGGAAAGTGCTATCTGGAATCATCCTAATGAGTTACCTAGAGACCGTGTGGTGTCTCCTTCCTTGAAGGTTTTCAAAACAGTTAAACCCACAACTGTGTGAATCTGCCTGTTTCAGAGAAGAAATGTGGATGTGGTGACTCCCTGAGCTCCTTCCAACTTTCTGATGTTGGGGGCAGCAATATACTTATTTTCAAGAAGGTGCATTTCTAAAATGTTTTAACAATAATTCCAGTGGGTTAAACTGCTGCTGCTGGGCTTTCCGACCGGAAGGTTGGAAGTTCAACACTGCGCGACGGAGTGAGCTCCTGTTGCTTGTCCCAGCTCCTGCCAACCTAGCAGTTTGAAAGCACCTAAATGCAAGTAGATAAATAGGGACCACTTCGGAGGGAAGGGTAGTATAGTGCGTAGTATAGTGCTTTGTAGTATAGTGCGTTCTGTGCACTATACTACAGCGTAGAGACATGCCGGCCACATGACCACAGAAGCTTGTCCTTGGACAAAACGCCGGCTCTACAGGCTTTGAAATGGAGATGAGCACCACCCCCTACAGTCGGTCATGACTAGACCATTTGGTCATGGGGAAACCTTTACCTTTAATGTATGAATACAATAAACATGTGTTTCCAGATGCTTGTATTATACAAGTACATTTGCTAAGGAAGACGCTTGTATGTAGGGTCTTCTCATTAACGTTATGTGGAAAGTGCCTTGTTTTCACCCACTTCAAAAATAATTAGTAATTATGACACTGCACTATTGCTGGGATTACATGTACCACTCGAGTGGGGGTGTGTGTCTGCTGCCATGTCATGTGATGTTTTGAAGCAGCTTTGCAGTTCTCCAGAGGGTTGCCTGACTACCCTACTTATTCCAGGTGTTTTGACTAGACTGGTACCCATGTGATACCCACAGTGCATTCCCTGAGCCTTGCACTCCCTTGAGATGAATGTCTTAGGCGCTCCTTTCTCCTGTCAATTAATCTATTTTCTAGATTTAGGACCTGAGTAAGCAGTGCAAAAGGGCATCATATGAAAGGAGAGCTCAGTGCATGCCTTAGACCTGGGGGCATTCCAGCCCAGCTAAATGACAGGCTGACATGCCAGCAAACTGGATGCTGGCTGAGTCATAAGTCTGGCTCTTTCTCTTGTGTTTTGTCCATCTGCTTTCTTTTTTTCCACTGCCATTCTCATTTATCCATTGAGAAAAAAGGAAACCTTTTTTTAATGTGCAAATTTCTCTGAGGACTAGTAACATCACACATACTCAACCAATTGGTTCCATGCACAGCTAGCTTCTGCTGCCAGTTTGCAGAAGTGCCCCTGCCCTCTTGCCCCTGTGGCAGAGCTCAGCTATGGAGGGAAAAGAACCACTAGCAGCTAATGTTGTGAAATTGCTTCCAAGCTTTGCTTTGCATGTCTCCTCTCTAAGCTTGAGCCATCTTTTCATTTTGTTACTGGCTCATTTGAAGTTTGAACATTTTTTTTGGTCCCTTGATTTAGAGGTGATCATAATAACAAACCGTAAGACCACCTGCTCTGGGGTTAGAGAGAGTAATACTGTGCAAGGCAGTGATACATTTCCCAAAAAAGGCATAAAACAGAAAGGACCCCTTCCCTGCAGTGTAGTTGCTGCTGCAAGTTGGCAGCGTTGTCTACTGGCCAGTCCCTTCCTCATCAGTTTACGTATGGTTATCCCACCCTGTTTCCAGAGCGGTCAGGGTGGCATACAGGACTCTGTTACTCCCTCATAAGACCCCTGGCTGCAGCTAGGCTGAGAGACAGTGACTGGCCCAAGGCCACTGATTGAACTTCATAGGCTGAGTGGAGAGTTGAACCTGGGGCTCCTCAACCTTAGTCAATGTCACTGCATTACCCTGGTTTTCAATGCATAGCTGCTCACAGTGCAAGCCACAGAGTGCAAACACGATGAAAACCATGAGCCATGCCAGGGCTGAAGCCTCTTAGGGAGTCACACTCTCATGTGGAAGCCATTCCCCATTCCAGATATGCAGGGGCTGATTGTAGCTGGTGAGAAACAAGGTACTCTGTGCATGTTCAGAAACTGCAAAACGTTTGAAGAGGTCAGCTAGGAAAGGGTCAATACGAGCAACGTCCTTATTGGCTTGCAGACAGGAACTAATCAGCCTTTTTTGGAAGACATTTACTCCAGATGCTCTTTTTCCCCTTAAAAAATGCATTTATTTATTTATATACTACCTTTCTCTGTTTTTACATGGAACTTTACTCAGGCAGGCTATAAACTTTTTTTTTTTTTTTACAAGTGTTTGATCAACTCCCAGAGCCCTGACCACACCAGACGTTTCCATCCAAATGCAGCTGCAGTTCACCTTGGTCCTTTCACAAGATGTTATCCATCTCTAGCTGACTCCCCCACATTCCAAATATTCCACACCCTCTCACAGCTTTTGCGGATGTCCATCAGCAACTTCCTGGTCTGGCTTCCAGGGCAAGCACCAGGCTGAACCTACTTAGCTTCTTCAGGTAGGGCAATGGCTCAACCACCAGGCCATACCTCCTGCTTCCTTTTTGCTCTGTACTATAAATGTACAGTTGTTATTCATTAGTTGCAGGAAATGCAAACTTATTCTTTCAAAACAAGGTGTATATCGCATTTCCTGTACTGAAAACACAGTATCTCAGAGCGCAATCCTAAACTGGAGTTAGGCCGGCATAAGCTATGCCAGCAAAGTTTGGCCAGCACAAGGGCCACCATAAAGCATGTTTGGACTACTCTCGGAGTCAGGGAGGATGGCGCACATCTGTGTGCTGGCCTCTCTGACTCCGAGAGTGGTCCAAACATACTTTACACTGGCCCTTCTGTTGGCCAAACTTTGCTGGCTTAGTTTATGCCGACCTAACTCAGTTTAGGATTGCGCCCTCAGTGTTTCTCAAACTAGCTGGGTCGCGAGCCAATTACAGGTGGGTCACGTGGCACCTAGTGCAGCCACCATTGAAAATATAGAAAGATGGGACACTGGACAGGGGGAGGGCTGTGTGGTTATGTTGCTTGTGTCAAGGTTGTAAATAGGTTTTTTCTTTCTTTCTGATTCACTTTCTATTGGAAAATAGCTGAGAAATAGCTCCATGTATTGCTGCGTTATCAGGAAAGTAGCAGGCTCTGGAGTCACAAGGATGGCATTTCCAGCCATGAAATCATGTCCACGTTAATGACATCACTTGTTGTGGGTCCTGGACAGATTGTCATTCTAAAAAGTAGGTCCTGGTGCTAAAAGGTTCGAGAACCACTGCAGTTATCTGTTGGCTTGGAAAAGAATTCTTACCTTAATTAGGGCTTATGTTCCTCTTACACTTAAAATGTGGTGTGTTGAATTGATATGACACTGCCTAGATATCTAGTCTATCTAGCTCTGTGTTACCTATACCGACTCTAGAGTCAGGTTTTCTGTAGGGTTTCAATAAGGGGAGAGGGGAAAAAAGAAGTCTTTCCTAACCCAACTTGAAGATACTAGGAATTCTACCTCAGACCTCCTGCAGGTGAGGCATGTCCTACATACCACTAAACTATCACCTCTGTTTAGCTGGAAACTATGTTCAAATCTCTGCTCAGCCATGGAGGCCATTATGTGATCTTGGTTTGGTCTGGACCATTTTCTCTCATACCAACAACAGGGTTGTTAAATTGGCTGCGGCTGGGTGTATGTGTGATCACATTGAGCATCTTGGGGGAGGAGTTGAATAAAAATATGTCATCATATTTGGTGGTACAAAGTGATGCATTCTTAACAGGATCCATATACCCCCCCCCCGGAGACCCCTAGTACATTTGAAGGGGGGCCACAGACCAAACGGGGAGCACAGCACAAAAACTGTGAAAAGGGGATTTTATGTTTATCTGTTGTATCCTTGTTTGATGGAGCGGGGTTGAAACTTGAACCTGAGAAGAGCTCCCAAAGGGCCATAGCCAGAAAAAGGTTGAAAATGGCTGTTTTAGAGGCTGATTTTAGCCTCTCTCTGAAGCACTGTCAACGGAGCTAGCCTTAACATAAAGAAAAAGGCAGTGAACACTAGCAAAGCTATTTTCTCCTACTGCAGCTGCCTTGCCATTTAATGAAGCTGTTCAATTCAACCTGGGGTGTGTGTATGTTTTGAGAGCTGTGCACTCCCTTGCACTGGAATCGAAATCTTACTCCCCACTTCTTAAAGCAATGGATAGTAGTGTGGCTATCCTGCAACCTCTCAGTAATGCTACTACCAATCCAACATGGGGTGTTGGTAGTTCAGCGCTAGAGCTTGAGTGTGCTCACCTACCCTATGGTTTCCTTACATTCAATTGGTTTGATTTTTTTTATGACGCCAAAGATTGAGTCCAATCCATTGGCTTACTGATATTGGTTAATGTTAGTGGTGGTTAAGTGTTTTGCATTCAGTGTTTTGCATTGTTTCAGATTTCCAGGGTATTGGTTTTGCTAATTCTACCACATTGTGGGCCCAAACCTATCCAACATTCCAGCGCTAATACAGCCATACCAAAGGTGTATATGCTGCATCCTGCCGTCTGGGGGGGCGGGCACTCACGGAGGCCTCCTCAAGGAAAGGGAACATTGATTCCCTTACTTGGGGGCTGCATTGCTGCACTGGTGCTGGAAAATTGGATAGGGCTGGGCCCTGTGACATGTCAAGGCAAAGGTTACCATATAGACTTCAGAGCAAATCCTAACCTGGAGTTAGGCTGATACAGTTAGGCCAGCAAAGGTTGGCACAAGGGACACCATAAAGTGTATTTGGACCACTCTCAGAGTCAGAGAGGCCAGCACACAGACATGCACCATCCTCCCTGACTCCGATAGTGGTCCAAACATGCTTTACTGTGGCCCTTGTAGCAGCCAAACTTTGCTGACCTAACTGTGCTGGCCTAACTCCAGGTTAGGATTGTGCCCTTAATGAATGTAAGGTAAAAAGTCATAATTGAAGAATGAGGATGCTATTCCAAAAGAATTCTCAGTTCTGGCTTAGTAGAACCTAAGGGGACCAAAGAGCCTGGGCTTTCTTTTCAGTTCGCTTTAGCAGGAGGTATTGTAGCAGTTAGTTTATGTGCAGAGCAATCTTCTGTACCTTTATTCAGAAGAATGTCCTATTGAATTCTGTGGGATTAACTCTCAAGTTTTCTTTTCCTGATCAGGGTCACCATGTCTAGAAATACCATGGCTGGACAGTAGAATGCCTAGAAGTTATGCTAAGGCCCAAATCCTAACTAACTTTCCAGCACTGACCTAGCTGTGCCAATGAGCTGCATCCTGCAGTTGAGGGACAGTCACAGAGGCCTCCTCAAGGTAAGGGAATGTTTGTTCCCTTACTTTGGAGCTGCATTACCCTTACCCCAGTGCTGGAAAGCTGGTTAGGATTGCACGCTAAGTGTGTTCCAACCACTGATAGCTATAAAAAGCTTCTTATATTTAGGAAATTAATTGAAAACTTCTTGCTTTCAAAAGCTTTCTGACTACGGGCTCAATAAATACTGCTGATCTCTGCCCATTCACTATTTTTATATGTAATATTTTAATGATACTATTTTGGTTGTTTTTTGTGGCTTGCTGAAGCAGCTTGGAGAGTCGTAGTGGGTTGAAAAAGAATACAGAATTTCACTAACATAAATAAAAGATGTTCAGGGGAGACATTAGATGGATTGCTCAGGAGAAGGTCTGACAAGGTGTCCAAATAATATAATCACTGACCTTTTCAGGTACATGTAGCATTAAATTGCCTTCGCCTAATAAAAAAAGGAACAATATTGCCCAATAAACTGGCACAGAGAGCAATTTAAGAAGTGCGTTTGTAGGATCACTTGACATTTGAGAAACTTTAGATCAAGAAAAAAATCCGGTTAAGGAACTTGAACTAAGAGGGCAACAAAAAATCTTACTCAAATGTATGTCGATTATCTGTCTTGATTTTTCAAGATACTGTGACCCACCCTGTGTCCTAAGGAACAAAGGGGCAGGAGATCCAAATGAAGACATTATTCACTAGACAGTATCTATAATCCAATCAATGTGTGTACATCATTATCATAAGAGTAATTAAAAGAGCCATTGTTAGAGTTTCTTAGAGCTCAATGAACTGAGGTTCTCCCGCAAAGAAAAAGGCCAGTGTTTTATAGTCCTCACCTTCAGCCTTTGCAAAAAGTCCTTGTTCTTGAAACACTGTGGTCAGGTTAAAGCATAATTTGTCTCCTCTGCACCTGCCGTGTGTGTGCATGTGTGTGCTTGAGCATATTTGGATGCTTGCCGGTGTCCGTATACCCTTCACCTTCTCTCCTCGGGGAAGCTGCGCTCCAAATCCACCCCTCCCCTCCTGCCTTTGCCATGCCTGCTGGCTGCCGCTATCGCTGCCTGTGAGGCTGAGAGCATTGTTTGAATGATGAGGCTGGACGAGGTTAGATAGACCCTGGTGCCTCGAGAGAGGGAAAGAGATCGGCTGCCTCTGTATCGCCTGCCCAGAAATCAGAACAGACAAGCAGAAAGCAGTGGCAATCTTCAGTGAACTCCAAGGGGGGAGCAGAGAAGTTGAAGATGGGGATGTCATATAGGAGGAGCACCAGATCCGTCTCCTTGCCAGGGCAGGACTTTCCACTGTGGCAGGTTTCCTAGTGCCACAGAACAACCGGCAGCGCTCGGGGAAGACTTACCTTTCACCCCCCTTCCAGGGACATGGTGGTTGTCAGGGGGGATCGCAGCTGAGTCCTGCCATCATGCTAAAGTTCCGAGCAGACCGTCGGGTCAGGTAGGCTTTCCCGGCGGATGACGAAGCTGTCAGGGAGGGGGAGGGAAGGGCAATGGGTCAGGGCCTTGCTCTGTGGAGGCGGGGTGGCTTTTGTGTTTCATGCAATGGCTCGGAGAACTTCATTTTGGTCGGTGACTGCTGCATTGCAGTGCTTGGGGTAGCAGATGCTTAACTCAGGAGTTTGTGGAGCAGGACTGGGCAGAGCAGCTGCTCGGGAGGAAATATTTAAGGCGGTTCTGAGGAAGTTGGCTCTCTTTCCCGGCCAAACCCTGAAAGCTGGAATGGGGGAGTAGAAGGCAATTGGACGGGTGCCAGCAGGAGCTGCAGAAACCACACACAACTACAAAGGATGCTGGAGGGAGGAAGAATGAGTCTGAGAATAAAGGGAAACCTGCTTCTGGGTGAACTGATTAAAGAAACCTTCTGAACAGAGGCTGCCAGCATAGCAGTGCCACAGCTAAGAAGAGTCCCACAGGCAAGACCTGTCTGTAAATAACCCTCCTGGTGGTTTCAGCAGCTCCAGGAAAGTTCATTTTCCTTAGGATTTTAGTGCTCCCATGGATTAAATGTCTCCCTACCTTGCTCCAGTTTGAAAACATAATGGAACTTTTTGACGCGGATTACTACTAATAATAGGAAGGGGGAATCGGTTTCAGTTATATAGCATAGTTATGTTTCAAGGTAGCTATTACAACATCTGTTATTAAAAAAATATACACAGCACCATCAACGTATTCCAGCTCTTTGTAGCATCATATGAAATATAGATCACTGCCCCAAAGACCTTACACTCAAAAGAGAGTGTCAGATCTTGTTCAGAGAGAATAGAAAGAGAGGCAGGATGGAAGCAGCAAGGGAGACAACAGATGAATGTGCGCAAATGCAGTTGGCAGGTAATTAGATGTTGGGATTGGGGGACTGAAAAGTAGGGTTAAGCAAGATTGCTCATGGATATAAATCAAGGTTCTCTGCTTGATCCTTCTACTAGATCTAAGGCTGTCATAGTCAAAGGTTTGTACAATAAATTTACATCACCTTGGCTTATCTCTACTACTACTGTTCTCCTGATTGATTGATTTTTTTAAAGGCCGTTCAAGGACTTCGTTATCTTTCATTTTCCGGATTTAAATATCATATTTAAAGTATAAAATCTTGGATGTGGAGTTTGAGTTTCCTTAGGGATGCCAGCTAATGAAAATACGGTGGGAACAAAGCATGAAATAATATGGCACGCTGGTTAATACTTCATGGGAAACGTTCACTAAACTTTTAGGTGAAACTCTGAAATAGTTGGGGGGCTAGGGCTCAGTCATAGGGACTATTTACTTTGCTCAAACTTATGGTGTTCTGCTGACAAAGACAGTTGCAGGCATCATCCTGCAAGAGGCCAGACCAATTGGACAACTTAGTGGTTTAATAAGCATAGTAGCAGAGTAGCTGCAATGATGGGATCATAGAACAATTGGAAGAGATGGACGGTAAACAAGCCTGTATTTAGGGTGCTGGTTTGGGAAATGAAAAATTCAGACTACTTTTGTGACTTGAAAAAGCTGTGCATTCTCCCTGGGCTTTGGTTCCTGAAGGTAGAATAGAGACATATTGCCCACCCTGAAGAAGCTGGCCCAAAATCCTGTCCAGAGCATCCTGTCCTGCATGGACAACTGCACTGCAAATGTATTCTTAATTATAGGAGGCAAGATTTTGCATATCCTTGTGAAAATGTCAGGGGTGAAACTAGAGATGCTGTACATATGTACTACAGATCTCCATGTATTTAATGGCTGAGATTTTTCGCTCTCCACGTTTGTTTGTAACATGCAAAGTCAGGAATAATTACCACCCTGAAGATGGCTTGCACAGATCCCTGCCTTCGACCTGCAAAGTCCCAGGTTCCCACATGGCTCCATCTTTCTGGGATCTTGAGAGCCATAGCTGAGACTGCTTTCTCCATACTTTTCATCTAGATAATTATCCCCAACCCCACCTTACCCCAGGATTTGTCTTTCACCGTACCACAGGATTTGTATGTTGCTCCATTCTCCTAGTTCTAGCATGGCTAAGAGAACCAGAAGAGAACTGTTCATGGTCTGGTCCCGTGACATCAGCCAATTCCCTCATTACTTTGTGACATGGCAAAGTCACTGTCAGATGACTTTGCCGTGTTCTTTCTATTCTATGTAGTGAATATTTCATTGGAAAGGGCCTGATGGTATTTGCAGTGTCAGGGATAACTGTAGTTTTCAGTTGCTTGCTTCCATGGATAAGCCACAATTGATGAAGTCAATAACATAGTCCCCATTGGCTGCAATGCTTCAGGATTACTTTCTCAGCACATTGCAGAATTACAATGAGTGGATTCTCTGTTTTAATCCTTAATTATGCTTCAGACCTCCAAAAATAAGTGCCAAGATAAATCCAAAAACAAATTCAAGGCAAAAACATAAAAGATGGAAGTCATGTTGGATGTTGCCAATAGTCCATCAGTCCTAAATGTTTCAGAGTTGTGTGTGACCATGTAGTTGTCCAATAGAACAAAATCTTTTAAAATCAGTAAGTAGAACTAAAACTTTCCACACCATTTAAGATTTGAAAGTGGGACAATAACACAGACACATTGTCTTTAGAACACAGTGTAGGCCAGAGGTACATGTTTTTCTGAACTGAGTCTCCAGTTCAAGGCTAAGACCACAGAGATGATGGAAAGAGTATAGAAAGTACCTTAAGTCCAAGCAATACATGTTGATTTTAGGGAACCACAGGCAGGCATCAGTTGGGAGCACATAGTGCAAATCAGGAGACAAGGATTGCAAGCCAGGCGTCAGGACCCTGGACAGAATCCAATGGAGCTAGAGGCAAGGCTAGCATCCACTGAAGCTCTGCCCATTGAATCGATCCTCCTACTGCTGTTTGTGTTGCATTTCTGTCAGGTGGTGTTGATTTGGAGGTCCCACAAGTACACCAGACACTACCTCAAGTACCACCAGTGATATGTGTATCCCTGGTTGAGAAATGCTAATCTAGTGTGATGGTCCAGCTTTGGTCAGAATCTACTGAAAGACTGCAAGTATGATATGATCTTATTCCCATATTTCTATAGCAGAACATTCTGTCAAGGGCGAGCAATCTGATACTGAGGGTGCAATCCTAACCTGAAGTTAGGCCGGCACAATTAGGCCAGCAAAGTTTGGCTGCCACAAGGGATACCATAATATATGTTTGTACCACTCTTGGAGTCAGAGAGGCCAGCAGACAGACATGTGCCATCCTCCCTGACTCCAAGAATGGTCCAAACACGCTTTAGGGTGTCCCTTGTGCTGGCCAAACTTTGCTGACCTAACTGTGCCAGGCTAACTTCAGGTTAGGATTGTGCCCTGAGGCACACATCCCAGTGCTGCTGGTAAGTCTTTTGATGTACTGGCTACTGTCTCAAGGACAGGTGTTTTAGTGAAGACAGGATGCCAGAAGAAGAGAGAGTTTCTGGGGCAGAGTCATTGGCATTCAAGGATGTTGGCAAGGAGATTTTTCAGGGCAGAGGGCAGAAAAAATATTGTCCCTTGAAGTTCTCATCTGTGGAGGTTATCTCAGGTGATGGATCCTCAGGGGCTGCTTCCTGAGGAGATCCAGGGAGAAGGTCTTCACTAAGGGGTTCTGGGGTTCTGGGAAGACTCATCAGAACCCCAAGATTCCTCCTTCAATGCAGAGAGTTCTGCATCTGGGCCCTGGGTAAAGGCAGTAAGATATAATTTGAAATCCTGGAATTGGGTGGGTAAATGGCCCTCCTCTGTCCTACTTAAAGAGCAACTCTGCAAAGGGACAAGAGTTGTAGACTGACAGTTGAGCTGCCAGTACTGCCTGAAGCTAAGCAGAAGCTGTGGTCTTGTTTTTGGATGGGAGATAGAATGTCAGGCTTTGACAAGCTGCTGTACCCGTTCTGCCAGGACAGAGGCGCTGATGAGCTGATTTGTCATCGCAAGTGAGAGTTGTAATGGAGTGTGTGTGAAGGCCAGTTGGCAAAAGAATGGAGTACAACTTTGAGGACCTGCCCAGCGTGGACTTATGACTGCTTGCTGAAGCTTGAAGGCATGAAGCCAGAGGAGAGAACCATACTATGAAGGCTATATCTGGGCTGAGGATTTGGTGAATCACAGAATATGGTATATTTGTAAAAAAAAAAACCACCATTGAAAAATGGTGCTTAAGACTAGCCTGCTTCTATAGTAAACTGCCTTGAGCACAGGGAACAGAGACCAAGCCTATGCATGTCTACTCAGAAGTATGTCCCATGCCAGACTGTTGTGAACTGTAGATGAGAAACCATGTAGGTACTCATGTGTTTCCTTTTCATGGCTAATAATATGTAGGCGGTTGGTTTAGGACCATGTTTTGGGAAAGTCCAAACTGGGTACACAGCTGCCTTCAACAACAAATGAAAGACATTAGAGATGCATTCATACATCTCTGAGGTCATGTCAAGTTTGGCCCTTAGAGACACTAGTCTGCCTAGGAGGTTGAGGCCTTTCAATGTCTCTGCCAACTGAGTCACCTTCCACAAAAATGTTCTAATTCTTTTATGAGGGGTTAATGATGTCACACCATCCTGGGGCAATAATCTCCATGTTCAGTTTGCAGGAGGTGTTTCAGACTGGCTCTCTGTTCATGTGTCAGTTTGTTTATCGTTCTCATTGCTGAGTGTAGGCACTGAGGGTTGCAAACTGGGGCCAGGGGGGAGTCAAGTAAGGTAGAAGGGGATCTCTGCCAATGGCCAAGAACAGCTCCTTTCCCCAAGCAGGCTAATCTTTCCTTCCTGAAGTGCCAAAGGACCTGAGGGAATTGCCAGTGGAACAGCAGCGAATGGGTGTGAAGGGAGGAGATGAAACTAGGGAGGAGAGGTGGAGGATAAGGCTGAGGTGAGAGGGTAAGCAGGACACAGTGAGGGAAGAGGTGGGTGTAGGACGCAAAGAAGCAGGAAGCAGGAAGTGGGGCTGGGTTAAGCCGAAGACTTGAAAAGGACTTTGTCATTTTTATTCCCACGTCTCCCCCTGCAATTCGACATGGCCCCATCATGTATGTCCTTACGTTAGGGGCTGAGACTTCCATGCTTCAAGCAGTTCTCCTTGTCATGCAAAGCTTTTCATGGTCTTGCCAAATGCCTTATATTAGATATTTGCCCCAAAGGGAGCTGGTTACAGCTTGTAGCTCAGCACATGTTTTTCCCCCTGCTCCTGGAAACTGTTAATTGTCTCAGTCCAAAACATCTTAAAATAATACAAAATGCCTTGACTGCAGCTGCCTTTGTCCTCACCTTTTTTTGTCTCCTTCGTGTCTACATCATCCCTCAAGCCTCTTTCTGCCACTTCCGAAGAGTTAACTGAACTTAGGTTGCATCTCCGCTATGATGAAATAAAGTCTTGAGTTTTGCAGTGTGAGACAAGGGGATCTCCAAAGGAAAGGGGGGAGGAGGAGGGTACATGGTATTACGACTACTCTGGGACATGTGGTGTATGAAACTTACTGCCCAATCCCCATACATCTGCCAGCAGCCCACCAAGGTTGCACTAGAGCAGGTGGTAGGGATGGGTCATGGGTGGGTCCAGAAGAGGTTGGGGCAGGAAGAGCTGAAATGGTTCGAGGGTGGGAGGAGGTTGATCTTGGCAGCAGTCACTCATGCCGGGATCCTACCCCTCTCTTCCTGGCCCAACACACCCCGTGAGGCTCCTTGGACTTCTGCCAGTTAAATAGCTGGTGCAGGTCTGAGGAGACCCTTTGGCAACCAGGGGGGCTTATGGGAAGGTAAATAAAAACATTACCTCTCCTGGGTTGTCTAGTTTCCCCCACCCTTACCGTAGGGTACAGCGTGTGCTCCATTGGTGCCACATCACGTAGGCTGGTGGGGGGGTAGGGTTGGGACGGACATCTTTTCATAGATTGGACATGTTTTGGGAGCTTTGCTGAGCTCACCAGCAATCACTCTGTTTTATAGTGATGCAGGGTTTATAAGTATAACCACATTTGGGCTGTGGGAGAAGGAGAGCAGGTGTTGTGGTTGATCTTGTTGCTTCATAAACTTTTAATAGAAAGGATGCTTTAAAATTAAAAAAAGTTCCGACCTACTGAAAGTGAAACTATGTGTAGCAAGAATGAGTAAAACTCAAGTTTGGGAGTTGGACTTCAACATGTTACGTCTCTCTCTCTCTCTCTCTCTCTCTTTTATTTGACGTATGAGATGTCTGGTTCTATGGACTACTTGACTTTCGCTGAGAAACCTTTTTTGAGTCTTCGTAAGGCCACGAGGAATAATTTGTTTCCTTAAATAGAGACACTGCAGAGAGGCTCTGAGGTGATTGTCTCTTTCCAATGGCAGAAGTGCCTGCTGGCCAAGTGAAAAGCAGCCTGCCAGGTTCTTCAAGCAGCAAGGGGAAGCTCACTTTCCATGGTGAAGCAAGGGGGAATATAGTCATCAGGCGCTCTAGCCCCCAGGACTAGGGAGGAGTGGTTGGCCCAGCCTGAAGAAGGTGGCCATTACTGCTCCAAATCCTCAGGCTCTGTCATTTTGATTCAAGACCCTGTGGCTCGCTGCCATTTCCAGCAGTTCAGAATCATCATTATTATCCCAGTGCTTTCTGTGTGGGTCAGCTTTTTTCACTTAACCAAATAAGCTGGGTGCTTTGTAGCAGATTGTCCTCCAGAATACCCTGTCTTTGGGTTGCCAGGTCTTTGCACTGCCATGGGACCCATTGGAAAGCTCAGGTGAGACACTGATAGCATCATCTTATGCATGTCTGCTCAGATACAAGCCCCATTGTGTCCAAAGGGGCTTACTCCCAGGAAAGGATTCAGTGAGAGAGAGATTGCACCAGTGCAGTTGCTGTGGTTCCTGCTCAACTACTCAACTAGTCATCAAGTTCACCTTTTACCCAAAAGTAGTACCCTAATGCTGCCCATTGATGATTGGTCCTACTTTTGGGTAAAAGGTGAACTCGATGACTTTTATCCTTTTCCAGTCGCTATAGGGCTGTCCATATGTGTATCATTTCCATATGAATGGTCATACCTGGGTTCATTTTTATAGATCAGCAATCTGCGTGCACTGTACACAAATCGTACAGGTAGATTATCCCTTATTCACACATCCAAAATCCAGACTATTCAGAAATTCAGACATTTTTGTCCAAGACGTTTTAGCAACTTGCTGTAGAAAGAAGGTCTTGTGCTCATTCCCATGTGCTGTAAGTTCTATTCTCTGCTCTGTGGTGTGTTAATTTTTTTTTTAGATTTTAGGAATACTCGTGTTATGTATCGTCCGGTGCAGAATTCCATGCAGATTGTAATGAACCAAACAGCACTGAAATATCTGTATTCTATCAAAAGTTGTGCGTCAGCTTCGTTTTCCATGTATCAGAGCCAATTCTAGCACTCCTGTTCAGTTGTGTGTCATCAAGTTGGCCACTGGTTTTTGTTGGTTACTGATTTGCTGGGTGACCTGTACTATTCTGTAGTTAAATAAATAGCATTAATGGGAGTGACACCATGTGTTACCTCACCAGGTGACACCAACCCTAGTGATGTCACTGGTGGGAAGTTTGGGTGTTGTTGGTCACTGGCTTAGACGACTTTTAAAGTGGATTCTAAACATTCATGGTTGACTATAGCTTACCAATGGTTATTAACCATGATGGCTACATTGAATCTCCAGATGCAGTGGCATGTGCAGGGGAGCAATGGCAGGGGATGGCACTGACGTTCATCCATTGATTGTGAGGAAATGCTGCATTTATGTTTTGGCCATTATTATTATTATTCATTTCATGTCATGAGTATTTCTGTCTCTCAGCCTCACCTACCTCATAGGGTTGTTGTGAAGACAAAAGAAGGGGAGGAACCATGCACAGCAACCTGAGCTTTGTGTAGGAAGGGTGGTATAAAAATGTGAATAAATAAAGATGTAGTATGGGGTGTGTGTGTCAGGAATGTATGGGCCTTGGGTGTCAAATGGCCTAGCTGCATCACTGCTGCATGCACTTACAAATTTCCCACAACCCGATGCATTGCATTTGCGCATTCAAACTGTGATGGGTGTGAAAGCAGCTGCAAAGATTGAAGTAAACACAAAAAGGAGGACTTTGTTTACTTTCCCTTGGGGAAAAAGAAAAAAAAACTGTATCTTGTAAACAGGCACAGAAATAATAAAGCCAAGCAGACCAAGATAACAAAATTTGTTCTAATTAAAATCGGTGCCCGGAAAAGCACATCACAGAACATTTTGCTGCCTTGATTTATTTTGGCTTCTGTAATTTAATATGTTTTGTTTTAGCTACTATGCTGCAATAGCATTTATATAATTACTGAAAGCTTATGAGAGGTTCTGCTGTAGATCTGTGATGTTCCATAGTAGCACTGCACCTTATGCAGAATAATGTCGTAAATTGGAACGGTAGAATTCTGGACTGTGCCAGGATCCTATCTTTAATGCACCCTATGTAAAAAGTGCCTTGCAAGTAGAATGCTAGCACATCAGGGAGAGGGTTATACTACATTTTTCTCTTTGAAGCACTAATTGGCTGCATTCATGGAGTTTATTTCCTGGGGAAATATTTAAAAAAAATTAAAACTCTGGCCACCTGTAGTGGTACTTTCAAGAATTTTTTCTCCCCATTTGTTTTTCTTTTTTAATTTAAATCCTGCCTTCTGTGCCAATCAGACAACCCAAAGCAACTTACAATTCAAATAGAACACAGCAAGACAAGCAAAGCAAAACAATTAGTAAAACAAGAAACAATTAAACTAATTAAAAGGCAGGCCTCATGCAGCACCCTTAAGATTAGCACTTAACTTTAGATTCCTACCTCCAGCAAAGGCATCCTTCTCTAACTCAATAGCTATCTTGTTCTTTACGACCAATGGAGCAGCAGCCTTTTGCACCAATGTTATTTTTGCTGTAAAGTGCATTTCTGGAATGACGCAGAGATGCCACTTTTATTAATTGTGGTAAATCACCTGTTGTGAATGGGGCGTGTGTTGAAATGGGGGATTCAGAACCAGCAGCCTGCCTGGCGAGAGTTAACAGAGCAGTCGCTTGGGATGTCATTGGGAGATGTGCAAAACTGTTTTAAAATAAGCATTTCTGAACCATATCTGCCAGCTCCTATCTTCTTCCATGTGTTCTAGCAATGGTTTACAGGAGTGGTTCCCAAACTGTGGGTTGGGACCCACCAGTGGGTTACAACCCGATTTTTGGTGGGTTGTGAAGCTGATAAACTGATAGCTGACAAGGAAAATGTATTGAGCCCTATAGAAACCGAAACAGAGCAACACATGTGCCTTTATGTGTGAGTAGACAAATGTGCCTGGGGCCACTTTGAAGGGCAGGCTGTGGGGAATGCAGTGCCGCTAGAATGGTCCCTATTCGATAAACGCAGACCCCAACAAACGGTCAGGAAAGAGGTCCTTCCCCCAAGCAGCGAAGGAAAATGTTTTGAACCCTATTGAAAGTGAGACTGAGCCACATGTGTGCATTTACTCATGAGTACACAATCAGTCTTCAGGCTACTGTGGAGGGGTATGCAAGGCCGCTATCTGATGAACAGGGAGCTCAATAAATGCTCCAGAAGGTGGTTCCCCCACCATCACCACTGTAGTAAAAAGGATAAAAGAGAGGCTTGAGAGGCTGCTGAAACATTGTTAAGTCTCAAAAAGCTAGGCAAGACCCAATAAAGTGTTGTTTAATGAAGTGTTATTAAAAAGTGGGTTCTGGTGCTAAAAGTTTTGGGAACCACTGGTTTAGAGTATTAGCTTTGCGCACTAGACCAGTGGTTCTCAAACATTTTAGCACCAGGATCCACTTTGCAGAATAACAATCTGTTCAGGACCCACCAGAAGTGATGTCATAACCAGAAGTGCCGACATTGTGACACCAGAGCTTGCTGCTTTCCTGAGAATGCAGCAAAAAGCTGGGTAATTTCCCAGTCATTTTCCAATAGCGAAGTGAATCAGAAATTAAAGTAAGGCCTATTTTACCACCTTGACACAAGCAAAACATCCACACAGCCCTCCCCCTTTCCAGCATCTCATCTTCCCATATTTTCAATATGGCTGCCCTAGGTGCTTCATGGCCCACCTTAAATTGGCTCACTACCCACTGGTGGATCCTGACCCACAGTTTGGGAACCACTGCTCTAGACTACTTCTTCCATATACCTGCTAACTAGTTACCCCTGCTAACTGGGCAAGAGGCACTTTCACGTGGTGTTCCTCTTATATTTAGCAGGGGGAGAGTAATTGTCCCTCTTCACCCCCGCGCAGTGTGTTTTCTAGTGGCTGTTGCTGGTGGTGTTTTGCATATTTTTAGATGGTGAGCCCTTTGGGACAGGGAGCCATTTAACTTAATTATTACTATTTGCCTGTAAACCGCTTCGTGAACTTTGTGTTGAAAAGCAGTATATAAATACTATTTGAATGAATTTGAATGAATATGTGCTGCAAATCATTTCCAGGTTAATGCAGTTCGCAGTCTCAATTCTCCATGTTTTATTAGCATGCAGCTTGATGAGGTTTCTGAAGCCTTGTCTCCAGATCTCTGCCAGCGCACTGGGGCCATGCCAGCCATTCAGTGCCCATCAAAACAGGCTGTGTGGCTCCTGGCATCTCATTAATGCACATACATGAAAAGCTGTACTAATATTCACCTACCACTGTAATACGTTGCGCTCCGTGTCTGGAATAGTGATGCCTCCAGCCCAAACAGCCAAATTGCTGTCTGTGAGGACTTAAAAGGTAGTGGTTGGTCCTTGTGCGCGTGTGGGGCGGGCAGGTTAAAGAAGTTTGTTAAAGCTGGAACTTTGATCATAGTTTTGATATGACTAGTGCAGCAAAATTCATGCGTTGCCAAACTCACAGTTTGTTTCCTGGTGCCTGCATAAGTCCTTCATGGCTGTATTGCATATTTGTTTGTTTGTTTGTTTGTTTGTTTATAAATAAATAAATAAATAAATAAATGTGCAGTGTCTTTTTCATTACAGCCATCAATGTAGAAATTTCAGAGGCTGAGATTATAGAGGCAGATGATAAACTGAATAGCTTGTACTCTCACTTTAGTTGGTGATTCCTGGGAAGCAGCTTATAAAATGCAAGCACATTTCAGGCTGCAATAACAACAGGGAAAAACCCTCCCTCCCTCCCTCCCTCTCTCTCCCCCCTTGTTATTTCTAAGCTAGGCTGAAATGCAGATTGAAACTTACATTTCATATGTACGTGTACATAAGAAAAATGCAAGACTATCTGCAACAGAAAGGCAGTTAAGAGTACCCGTTTTAATGAAGTGACTTCTGGGTAAGAACTAGTAATATGAAGGGCTTCTCTATGCATTTTGTTTTTAGGTGTACTACTAAGTTGTTTTAAGTGCTCATTTAAATATGCAAAGTGCGGAAGCCAAAAACACAAATTTGCAGGCACATGTGACATAATGGTGTGCTGGTCCAAGAGTGGTGTCATTGGGTTTGCGTCACCTGGTATGGGAGTTCAGTGCATCACTCCCATGATGCATCTCCTTCTGTACCAGATCATACAGAATACATCTCAGTATCGTACGTGCAGCCTAAATGCAGTGGTATCACTAGAGTTTATTTATTTTAATATATGAGAATAAGGATTGCCCAACAACTCCGTAACTGACAAAAAATCAGTGGCCAATTTGATGACACTCACACAACTACATAAGTTCTAGTATTAGCTCTGATACATGGAAATGAGACCTGAATCCTACTGACACCTTATTGGTTCCCTGCTGTGTCATAACCACACTTCATTGGCTCTCAGAACAATCAGTTTCATTGGTCAGTTTGGAGTTAAGGAAATCCACTTTTTGTTACTAAAGGCAGTTTTCTTTTTCTTTTTTTTAGGTTTACCTTTGATAGAATGCAGGTATTTAAATGTGGTTTGTTCATTTAATTGCATTCTGCTGTAAATTCCATATTGAATGATATAAAACTTGATGGTATTATTCAAAAATACCAAGATTTTACCATTTGGGGCAATAGTGGTGTCACACACGCCCCGAGTGCATCACCCAGTGTGGCCTGCAACCCCCCCTCCCCATGCCCCCTTAGTGATGTCATTGGTCAGGGTTGAGTGTGGCACATAGAGGCAAACTTGGAGCTGCTACTATGTAATTTGTGAAAAAGGCTTCTCTCCCTGTGGAATATAATTTTTACCATTCATGATTTTTTTGCTTCTTCCTTTGACACTGGGGAAGTGGCCTATCATTTTTCTGCTCTGAAAGATAAAAGTTCTGCTCTGCTTTACAAAAGGATTGAGTGAAAATGCCTTACGAGCCTGTGTGATGCTAACAGTCTGGTATATGGTAGCTTAAAATGCTAGGTTAAAAAAGAGATCAGCAAGCTTCCTGAAGTTCACTGCGGACTTGGAAATGAACCAAGGTATTTCCCACAAATTTGGAAACAACTTGGTTCTTTATGGGGGTCAATTCAAGGCAGAAAATACTCAGCCCCTTGGCAAGGTAACAGGGAAAAACTTTTGCTGTTAGCTGGGGGAGGCTTTGAAGATCTTCCCCTAGGAAAAGCGGGGAAGCCAAACCCCCTATGGGGGAGCCTTGGGGTAAGAGTGTCCCCTGCAGGTTTGGTCAAGTATTGAAATGTTCTCCATTTAAACAACTGAAAATGAATAATTTCACTCTTTCTATTTGTGCATACAAGAAAAGATGTAGTGGAAGTTGATGGTCTTCAGTGGTATCCCCAACATGTATAATTAACTGCCACTGCATGGTTATACATACTGAGGGATTATTCTGAACAATATGTAATCTGAACAAGCTCTAAGTCTTTGGTATTTGATGGATCTTCGGCCAACAGGTAAAGCGTATTTGGACATGAGCCATCAAGTTAACACATCGACAATCCCTCTTTGTGTTTTCCCAGCCATAATGAAAGACGGAACACTTTTCTCCATCCAGTGACCGGCCAGATCTCAGAAGAGAACAGCCAATTTGATTTGCAAAGGTAAGTTAGCCGTAGTTCTATGCCATGTGGGGCACAGTGATGGTTTATGAAACAAACCGAGAGGTAAATAAGATAAGAGTGAGCAAATTACACCCTGGCTACTCCAGAAAGAAGGGGATGGCAGGATTGGCTGTGAGCCAAGGAGCAGCAAACCTCTGCTTACACACAGGAGCATTTACACATAGATTCACACTCCATTGAAACAGATGCAATGATGCTCCATTGTTTTGACTGCAGAACTAGGCATATAAATGTATCAGATGTATTTATCCAAGTGATTTCCAGGGATTTACATCCCACTCTTTTTTTATCTGAAGAGGATGGCTTACAAAAATAGTTTAAAGGGCGTGCAGGTGATAATGCTGTATGTCAGTGGTTCTCAAACTTTTTAGACCAGGACCCACTTTTTTGAATGGCATTTGTGTTGGGTCCCACTGGAAGTGATATCATTAACCTGGAAGTGATAATGTCTGCCCAGAAACACCCCTGCCCAGGGGGCAGTGACATCATCAAGTAGGAAGTGCCATCATTGTTTAAAATGCCACTCTTCGAATAAAAACTGCCATTCCTGGACTACAGCAATGGCACAACCAGCGATGGGATCTACAAATGAACAAGGGGAACGCTGGGCGGGACTTCCGCGGGGCTTCCGCGTGATTGGCTGCCCGCAGATTGGCTTCCGCGTGATTGGCTCCTGCTCACCGCGGGGGACAGGTGAGGGTCGCGCCAGGTGCCTGGGTGAGCAGCGGGGGGGCGCTAACCAGGGGCAGCCCCGCTGCTCACTCAGGCACCCGGCGCGACCCTCACCTGTCCCCCGCGGTGAGCAGGAGCCCCCCCAAGGCCAGGGCAGCTGTGGAACGCTATGGACAGGCTGCCACTCAAGCGGAAGTCCTGCCTACGTCCCGCCCAGCGTTCCCCTTGTTCATTTGTAGATCCCATCACTGGGCACAACAATGAAACATCCCTGACAGAAAGCAAGATTAGTAAAAAATATAATGTAAAAGCACTGAACTAAAAACAATTTTTTAAAAACCCTCAGTTGAAAATTCAAATGTTAACACGCACTAATAGAATATGACAAGAGTATGGTCTGCAGTTTTCTGTGCCCCACCTGAGATCAGGTCGCGACCCACAGTTTGAGAAATACTGCTGTATGTAAAAGGGAGATGTAGTGGGACAAACTTTTCCCGTAACTCTCTCTAATTTGTGCTTTTTGTCTCTCCATCCCAGATCTGCCTTGGACATGTCAACCAAAGCAGGCAGCAAGAGGCCGGCAGCTGTCACTAGTGAATCATCCAACCATACCATGGTTTCAGAGGTGCCTCAGGAACGACCAAATGGCAGGGTATGTTTATTGTAGAATTGGACACTATCCCTCTCTGAAGCAATGATCTGCTATGGAGTGTTGCCGAAGATATCTAAGCCTCAATTTTCTCCCTCTGCAACAGTGGTTCTGATTGGCCATTGTGAAGTATTGTGAGTTGTAAGACAAAAATAGCAGATTTGTTGGCAAACATTAAAAAAAACCTATGATGGTTGTTACGCTCATCCATGAATAGCTTGCCAGGAATGGAATTTTCTTCTACATAAGCAATTAGTGTGGGCCAGTGAAGGGAACAGACACAGCTAGGAGTCGGTTTGAATGCAGCAGCAAAAAAAATAAATGTTTCTTCGTGGCTGAGCCAACTGGAGCTCCCTGAGATGCTGCACCTTTTCTTTATGGGCTCCATGACCAATATGCACCTCAGCAGCGTGCCCAAAACTGTGCTTGCTTATTGGAACTGGCTGAGGGATTTGTGCAAGGAAGCCTTTGCAGTCCATCACCTGCCATTTGTTTTGAAGAGACAGGTTCAGCTGCCTGCTTCTCAAAGCTTCTCTTTCTCTTTTTCGTTTCTGAAAGGCCTCACGTTCTTCCAGGAAGGGAATTGCTTTTGGGAAGCGCTCCAATTCCATGAAGAGGAACCCTAATGCTGCCGTGACCAAGAGTGGCTGGCTCTTCAAGCAAGTAGGGCTCCCATCAAATACTACCGATTGACTGATTGATGGATTGTGCTGTACTGTCAGAATGTAGATGTTGCTGTTCCCCAACCCTTTCCCTCTAGTGCAGCAATCTCCAAACTGGAGACCACAGCGCACTCGAAACATGGTCCCTGGCTCGGATGGAGCTTTCTGTTCCGCTGGGAAGCAGTCCGTTTCTGCTGCCATGCGTGCTGAACCTGTGCTGCAGCATGCTTCTGCATTGAAGTGCCCCAGCATGCTGTGCACCCAGATTTCTGCTGGCCACAGCACAGTTTCGGGGCATGCTGCGGTGACGACGACAGGCTCTCCCACAGAACGGAGTGTTCCACTCATATGGGGGGAAGGTCTCAGCAGTGCCCCGGATCCAGCCTCCGGGCCGTAGTTTGCCGACCGCTGCTCTAGTGTCACAATCCAGCCAACATCTAGCAGGACAGCCAAGGAAGTGTTTCTTGCCAGACTGTGTCATTTCCTCCCTCCTTTGCATAGTCTTCTTTGAGACATTGTGCCAGTTCAGATGGAGGAGCATTTCCCAAATGGTCCCCAATACCCCAAAGAACCAAGGGTGCTCACATGTTTTCCTTTCACTATCCTGTCTTCCCCAACCCTGCAAAGCCACATGGAATAGGTGTGTGGGGTGGGGGACTGAATGTCTGAATCATATCTAATCATGCAGCTAAAATATTACATTAAAACAGTACTTTATGTGTTTAGGTACAATTTGAATATTCTGCTTCACACATGACTATGTGGGGTGAGGAGATACACATGCACTATCCTCATTGTGCATTGGTGAACATTGTCCAAACCAGCCCATAACAGAGAGAGCTCTTGAGTTCTTCTAGCACAAGGTTCTTCTAACTAAAAAGTAGACCACTGTGTTCAATGGGGCTTATGCCCAGGAAAATGTGTAGGATTGAAGCCTTAGGACCCAATCCTATCCAACTTTCCAGTGTTAATGCAGTTGTCAGCACTGGAAAGTTGGATAGGATTTGACTGTAGATCATTCATCCATTTACTTAGCCCAAGTTTTCCCTCATCAAAACTTCATGTAAAATCCTACAGCGTGGCTGTTTGTTTCTCTTCTAGTCAGCACTATCTAAATGAGGGCTTGAACCCATTGAGACTTTTGTCCAGTACCTTCCACCTTGTAAAGCTCCTCACATGACTTCGAAGGTCCAAATGCACTATTTTCTGTAACAGTCTTCTTGAAGGTCCTCTACAAAATTCCATTCATCCATTGCTTCTCCTGGGCCCTATATCACTCATGTTATCTTCTCATAGGAAATCTTCTAATTTCTCTGACTCTCTATGGTGGTTTGTATAATGTGACGGATTTTGTTTCTGTGGTTTTTTACAGGCCAGCTCTGGGGTGAAGCAATGGAATAAGCGCTGGTTTGTACTGGTGGATCGCTGCCTCTTCTATTACAAAGGTATTTGGCACAATCAAGGTCATGTGACCACAAAGCCCTGCTCAGTTTCCTGATGCTTGGAGAGATTCAGAGCACAATCCTAAGCAGCGCTGGACTGGCAAGGCCGACAGGCCAGCGCCATATCCAGCGCTGCTTAGGAGAGGCTGGAGCCCCCCCCCCCATGGCAAGGGAGTGTTCGTATCCTTACCGTAGCGGAGGCTCCAGCCTCCCCTATGTGTTCCTTGAATCTGCACCCGCTAAAGAGCGGCGCAAGAAAGTCTCAGCCCGGGCCTGCCTGCAGTGCCGGTCCTGCTGCTCTAGTGTCGACGTGGGGGTGCTGATTGGTGATCCCGCGTCAATGCTAGGGCCATCGTGCCAATGCTATGACAGAATGTTGGCGCAACGGGCACTGCAGGATTGTGCTGTCATTTGAAAGAAACCTGAGGCATGGCTTTCCAGGTGGTGGCACCCAGATTATGGAATTCTGTCCCTTGGACCATCTGGCTCACTCAGGGCGCAATCCTAACCTGGAGTGAGGCTGGTACAGTTAGACCAGCGATGTTTGGCTGGTGCAAAGGCCACTGTAAAGCGTGTTTGGACCACTACACTCTCGCAGCGCAATCTTGCACTGCCCGTTGCGCCGACTCTTTGTCATAGCATTGGCGCGATGGCCCTATCGTTAACGCGGGAGTGCCAATCGGCACTCCCACGTCAGGGCTAGAGCAGCAGGACTGGCGCTTCAGGCAGCACTGGTTATGCTGTGCCCACACTGAGCCTTTCTTGCACCGACTGAAGCTCTGCGCAGAAGCAGCACGGGGATTGGTGGGAAGGAGGGAGGCGGGGGCAGGACTTGGGTGGGACCTGGGTGGGCTTGGCAGATGGCCATACGGCCACGTCCTAAGCCCATCAGCGAGGCCCCACGGCCCTGATTTGGGCCCCACGGTCTCCTCGAATCTGTGTCCGCTCTTTAGCGAACGCTCCCTTGCTGTGGGGAGGGGGGCTCCAGCCTCTCCTATGCAGCGTCAGATATGGCACTGGTGAGTCGTCCTCACCATTCCGGCGCTGCATAGGATTGCGCCCTGAGACTCACGGAGGATGGCGCATGTCTGTGTCCCTGGTGCCAGCCAAACTTTGCTGGCCTACCTGTGCCAGCCTAACTCCAGGTTAGGATTGCGCCCTGAGTGAACCAGATGGTCCAAGGGATTGCGCCCTCAGTCACAGAGGAGATTTTAAATGGATAACAAAAGTGTTCTCATTCAAGCTGGCTTTCTGTTGATGGAGCTCTGTTTTTAGCTGCTCTTTAGTTACTGTTGATTCTCTTGTTTCTCATTTTCATTGTTTTATTATGGTCTGCTGTATGGCTTTTTTTTTAATGTTGTGGGCTGCACTGATGCCACCTGCAAAGATGGAAGGGCAGAAAACAAGTATTCAGTTACCTAAGTTAACACACAAAGGGGTAAACCATAATAGGAACCTCAAGTCCCAAAAATAGTTTCAAATTAAAGTCATGAATTTGGGGGATATACGTACCTTAAGAATGTTAGTCATGGCTAAGCACCCTTGAAATAAATGAGAAAGGTTAATAGTGTGATGGGCAGCGCAATCCTATACCCCCCTTGTGCCAGTGCTGCATTCTTGCGCTGGCTGAACGCTGTTGCAAATGTTGCAAATGTTGCAAAAGCACATCCATGTCGGTGCTGTGGTGCTGGGCCGGCACTGGGCCAGTGCAAGCAGCAATTCCAGTGCTTAGTCGCCGGCCATGCGCCAATCCAGTGTCGGCGTTGCTCGGTCGGCACAGGGCCTCTGCAAGGGCATTCCAGAGGCGTTCCGGGGGTGTAACTGGGTGGCACAGTGGGTGGAGACGGTGGTTGTGACACGGTTGTGACGCATCACGGCCGTAGTGCCAAATCCTAAAGCCTGTTCCCGGCCAGGGCGACCCCAATTTGGGCCACTCCTGCGCATGTTCCTCTGCACTTGCTATTTTGCTGGCGCAGATCGGAACAGGCCCATAGGGGTGACTGGGGCTTACATGGGTGCATCTTCATGCAAGGGGAAAACCTCCCTTTGTCCCGCACGTTGTTGCTGCTGCCTCTGAATGGGCTGTAGGATCCAGCCCTGCTAAGTCGGCCTTACTAGGCCAGCTTTGTATAGAATTGCACTCTGACTAAAACCCCACTCATTTCAATAGGACTAACAAATCTTGCAGCACAATCATATGCATGTCTATTCAGTAGTCAGCCCCATTAATTCAATGGGACTTACTCCCATTGAATGCCCTCAAGAGTGCAGCCTTAACTTTCTTCCAGTGAGAGATCCTTACACCGAGCACATGATTTTTTGATGTCTGGGCATTAATATGGCACTTCGCAGCCTTAGGTTCAAATAGAATGTTATTTCAGATCCAACCAACCTAAAAGTGGACAAGGCTTGGGAGTTAGTGGCCATCCATTTCCTCTAGATTTTGGTAATGTGTAAATTAAGCCCTGTAATTGAACTGGGCAAGGTATGTAAGGCTCATGTCATGATGGTTCTAAAGGGCAAATTTAGTATAACTCTTCTTTTATTTCTCTGCAAAAGGTTATCTGGATCTTTGGTCCTTTTTTCCCACCAAACCCACTTAGTAGGTTCACTGGCACGAACTCTCAATTCTATCTCTCTCCATCTCAGTCTTTCAATGTCTCTCTCATCCTCGTCCATATGTAAAGGACTGATACTGGTCCTTCAGGCCCAGGCTGAGTGAGATGAGCTTCGAATTCTGGAACAAAGAGGCTAAACAGGGATGTGTAAAGACTATACACATAAGAAGAAGATTTACAGTATGTGGTGGTGAAGGCATATTTCAGCCTTCAGAAGTCTGAGGGTGCAATCCTAACCTGGAGTTAGGCCGGCACTGTTAGGCCAGCAAGATTTGGCCAGCACAAGGGCCACGGTAAAGTGCATTTGGACCACTCTTGTAGTCAGGGAGGATGGCGCACATATGTGCTGGCCTCTCTGACTCTGAGAGTGGTCTAAACATATTTTATGGTGTCCCTTGTGCTGGCCAAACTTTGCTGGATTAACTGTGCCGGCCTAACCACAGATGAGGATTGCTCTGAAAATGCAGTGAGAATTTAGGACATTTGTTTATTCTGCATAAACACCTGGATTTATTTCCATACACCTGGATTCCAAATACAGAGTCCAACAGTAATATGGTGTGTGTGTGTGTGTGTGTGTGTGTGTGTGTGTGTGTGTGTGTGTGTGTGTCTGTGAATGGACGCCTCAGGAGCATTGGGTTCTCAGAGGCCTGCTGCCTGAGCCATCTCGCTGGCCGTGTATCTAGAAGATGGGCATGAATAATTAACTAGACAGTATTGTGAGCTTTCAATGTAACTGATACGTCTGTTGAGAGTCCTTGCCAGTCTGAGGCAGAGGGAATAACAAGTGCATTCTTGAAGGGAACCAGCTTCCACAGGTACATATGTCGGCCCAGCATTTCTGTCTTGCTCGGGGCAATTTGTTGCTCTCAGGATTCCAGCCCTTATTTTAGAAACAAAGAACGCCATGCATTCTTGGACTGTTGCTTGCTTTATGTGAGACCTTCCACCGTGACATCTCCAAATGGTTACCTGAGAGATGGAGACATGCCCTTCCATGTCTAATTCTTTGATCTCTCACCTTTCATGCAGATGAGAAGGAGGAAAACATCTTGGGCAGCATCCCTCTTCTCAGCTTTCGGGTTGCTGCTGTCCAGCCATCAGATAACATCAGCAGGAAATACACGTTTAAGGTCAGTAATTGGCTGAGGGTGGTAGTATGCTGTCCCTATTCAGCCACTGGGTTGAATTCGCTTGAAGATGCAACTACAAGCATGACTGAGAACTGAAAGTTAGTCTGCTTTAGTTGTGTGATAGGATTACAAATGGGTGATGACATCACTCCTCCACATTCTAGGATTTGTGCATTCAGCCTCTTGTGAATTTGGTCATATGGCAAGCAGGTGTTTGGAGACCACAGAAAGCTTGTATTAGAGGCCTAAAACCATTAAGGTTAGCTAATATTAGGCAACAGGAAATCATGTGTTCTCCATTTGTAAACTGTTTAGTCACACAAGTTGGTTACAATTTCTATGTTAGTGAGCCTACAGTATTTAACACCAAAAACGGAATATCTGGAGTAATAAACAATCCAAATAAAAAGAACTGCCAGAGTTAAATTGCCAACTTTTTTCTGATATAGCTCCTGTGCCATTACAGAATGGCAGGAAAAGCTCTAGGTCTGCACACATTGGCTAGACCTGTCAAGATTGGCCAGGTGGACTAACAGGTGGAGTGCAACCAGGGTAGACCAAGGGAAAAGATGACTATGAGTTATGAATGAACTGGGTTCCAGGGAAGAGATTCAAGACAGACAGGATTCCAAGATGCAGATTAGGAATTCAGGAGACAGGAAGACAAGATCCTGAGGATGAGAGAATCAAGTAATAAAGGTCTTTTTCAGGCAACGCTTTTTCAATCAATCATGTAAATGTTTGATTGCTCGCTGCATGTGGAAAGCTTACATATCAAGATGAGTGCCTGAGCTTAGTCTTTTCATTGCAGTGGCTGTGGAAAATGTTGCAGGAGAGAAGTAGTACAATCTAGGAAAAGCTTTGCCGCTCAGTTCTGCTGGTTATAGAAATTAACTCCAAAGGATGAGCATGCAAGGATTGCAGCAGAATGGTAATCAGGAACAGCCAGATAGAAGCTGGAATGTTTACCATTATCCCGATGCAAACTTCTAGAGGATTCCAGAAAATGCCAATGCAAAACCTGACTGCCTAGACTTGCTAAAAGTCAGCATAACCAACGGAGGTTTAGACTGGGCCACAATCAACAGGTGGGCTGAGGCTCTGCAAGTGTAAGGGGCTCTATCTAAATACCATCACAAGATACCAATTTGGGGCCCAATCCTATCCGACTTTCCAGCACTGATGCAGCCATGCCAACAGGGGACATGTACTACATCCTGCATGGGGAGTAGTAGTCATGAAGGCCTCCTCAAAGTAAGGGATGCTTGTTCCCTTAACTTGGGGCTGCACTGCAGCTACATTGGTGGTGGAACGTTGGAAAAGCCTCAACTTTTGTTGTTCCCATGATTTACAAACACTGACCAAACATCTGTTTGCAGCAGACTACTCATTTATTCATGTATTTCACTCATATGAACTCATATTGCAGAACGTTTTAATCCCCAAATGTCCTCAAACCACTTGGGAGATGTAATTCTAGCAATGTTGCAAAATATTGACAATCTTCCTCTGTAGAAAATGACTCACAGCCATTGGCTTAGCTAATGAAAGTGTAGCCCAGTGCAAATGGCAAATGATGCCCAGAAGTGATGTCACAACAGGAAGTGACATCACAGTTGTATTTTTATTTTCTTCGTTTTTTTGGACATAACTTTTGATAGAATGAAGGTATTACTCTCTGATTTATTCATTGCAGTCTATATTAAATTCTGCATCGAATGGTACATAATGTGATTATATTATTCATACGTACCAAGATTTTCACAATTTTGGCCACTAGTGTCAAGCTCAGCTTGTTGCCCCCCTAAAGCTTATTGGCCGGTGCAATTACACCCATGCACTTCTTTAGCTTTGCCCCTGCTCACAGCCCAATCTTAACCTGTGTGGGAGCAGGACAGCCTGCTGCAAGGTAGGCCAGATGCAAGGTAGGAGGCAGCTGGAGCTCACTGCATGACAAGAGGATGTTTGTCCCCTTATCCCAGAATAAGCCCCAGGCAGCCCTGGGGGCTGCTCTGATCTGTGCCAGTGAAACTGGATCAGACCGCATGGCCTGGCGATGGGAGTTAGGATCTGGCTCCCCTCCCCTCTCCGGGCCGTTCCAACCATGGAGACGCCCTCCCTTTGACCTCTCCCTAACCCATTCCACTTCATATGTTCAGCCAGTGCAAACATACCTGCCAGTCCCTGTTCTTACCTGCCAGTCTCCACAGCATGTCCTTGTGCCGGCACCCAGCACCTCCTGAGCTGACACTGATGTGCCTTATGGCACATTTGCAACATCTGTGGGCCGATGCAAGCAGCATGCATCGGCTCAAGGGCAACCTAGGATTCAGTGGCGTTTCTACAGGGATGGCAAAGCTCTAAGTTTTGCAAGAAGCCTTACCTTGCAGTGGAAATCACTCCTCTCCTGCACTGTTTTAGCCAATCCTCACAGGGAACAGCAACATCTTGGCGTTGCTTACTGGCTACAGCAGCAAAGGAGAGGAGGGATTTCCATGACAGGTAAGGCTTCTTGCAAAACTTAGAGCTTTGCCATCCCTGTAGAAACGCCTCTGCTAGGATTGCACCCTCAGGAGCTGAGCTGTGAATCTAAAAGTACCAAGTTCAAATCTCACCTCTGCCATGAATTGCCTAGGTGGCCTTAGGCATGTCTCTCAGGGCCAAACCCTATCCAATGTTCTAGCCCTGGTATAACGGTATTCTAGCACAATGGGGTGTGTGCTGCATTCTGTGGTGGTGGGGAAGTCAGGAAGGCTTCCTCAAATTAAGGGAACATTTGTTCGCTTACCTTGGGGCTGCATTGCAGCTTCATTGGCAACAGAAAGTTGGATCGGATTGGGCCCTCAGTATGAATATCTATGAAACTGCCCTACCTTACAGGGTGGTTGTTACACTTGCTGAGATGTATATGAAGTACACCTGTATATGCCCTGTATACCTTGACGTGTTGCATAAATGATGATGATGACTTTGCTGATGGGATGTAAAGCAGAGTAGTTCAGTAGTCTGAAAACATTCCACCAAGAAATGAT
Organism: Lerista edwardsae; assembly: GCA_029204185.1. Classification (NCBI taxonomy): domain Eukaryota; kingdom Metazoa; phylum Chordata; class Lepidosauria; order Squamata; family Scincidae; genus Lerista; species Lerista edwardsae. The sequence goes on along the minus strand of JAJKFI010000052.1, from coordinate 5,409,042 downwards.
GAATAGCTTTATGACTCACCAAGTTCGTAAGCTCCTCATACTGTAGTATCAGGAATGTACAGAGCTGGAGAGACCACCACTCATTTCTTACTTTCCACTAGAAAGTGTCATATTGCAACAAAGAGTCTTTTGGCTCTTTAATGATTAACCAATTTAATACAGTGTTAGCCTTTGTGGACTAAAGTTCACTTAATCAGATGCATCCATTCAGTTTATGGGATGCTGACAGGCAGAGCTTACACTAGTCTTTGGACAGGAAATGGAAAGGCAGTGCTTGAGCCACTCAAAGTCTGGGGCAATAGCACTGCTAAGCTTTCCTAATGAAAAGCCTGCAGCAGCTACTATTTCTGTTTCACATGGTCCCTACAGTGCTGCCTGAGAGCGCTATTCACACCCTCTTAATAATGGCATTGAGGCCATGCTGAGAAGTACCCAGGGTTGGCCAACAGGGAAGAGTGGCAGCTAAAGCACATTATTTCTGCATGTTTGACCACAGTCCCTGAAGCTTCCTGTAGGGACGCTGAGCCTGTTTCTGAGCATGGACCTTGGAGAGAAAGCCTGTCCTGCTAACTGACATATTTACTGCAGAAGGCTGTGTACAAGCCATAAAATGGTATGAGTCTCAGGAGCACTTCCTGTTTCATTGAACACATTCCGGCCCTCCAGTGGGAGCAGGATAATTGGTCAGACAAAAGGATGGCAGTTCAAACCTCCCTGCACAATCAGAAGTCTTGGGGTAGAGGGAAAAAAAACCCCTGTTTATTTTTTTTAAACCATTGGAAAACATTTTGATTCTTGTTTTGTGTACATCATGCAAACAGAACGTTTTTTGGCCAGTGGTATTCCTACGGGGTGGGGGTGGGGGAATGATAAGTTGTGCAGGAGCCTGCAAAGCAGCCCCTCCCACTTGCAAAGCAGCCCCTCCCACTAGGCTTTAGAGCCATTCACCGCTCAGAGAGCAAAGCCTCCAAGCGGGATTTGAATCCCAGTCCAAATGCAGCTCTCTGACAACTGCACAACTCAGGCTTAGAGCAAAATCCTAAGTTGCGCTGGAACGGTGAGGCCAGCAGGCCTGCGTCAAATGCAGCGCACCTTAGGCATGCTGGGGAGCCTCCCCGGGGCAAGGGCATGTTCGTGGCTCCAGCCTCCCCATATAATAGGGTTTCTCACCTAAATAGCAGGCGCAGAGCCGAGAAAGCGGCATGGCCCGATTGGAGCTGCGCAGCCCAGGGACGGAGCCTTGGATGAGGCCTACTGGCCGCTTCCCAGCCCTGCCCCCTTCCCAGGCCGCTTCCCAGCCCTGCCCCCTTCCCAGGCCAGCACACCTACCGGCATTCCCACCCCCCACGCAGAACCCCCCTCCCACCCGCCCTCCTCCTAGAACCACCCTTGCACCAGCCGAGTTGTGTACTGACATCTTGGAATCTCATGAGAGGCAACCATTTCCTCTTTATCAGGGGTTGTTCCCTGCCTGTTTTGGATTTTTCTTCCTTTTAAATAAGTGCAGCTAAGCAAACTTAGGAATGCCAGCCTTGCTATAGATCTGCCCTTTGGCAGTACTATAATTAGGCTGCATTGAGTCTCAGATGCGCAAGTGACTTCCCTTTCCCCCTCCCTCTCTGACTAGTTTAGACTAGAGTGTGGAAGAAAGGCAATAAATGGTAATTTGCTTAGCACCTAATTAGTTTCTACTTGTCAAATTTCTGTGGTGTGCTGGGTGTGACTGCAAAGGAGCAGTGAACAAAGCTGTGAGACGCAAACACAGGGATCCTGCAGGGATGGGGCCAAGGTCTGCTGCCTGTTCCCTTGCAAGAATGAACAACCTCACTTTCCATCAGGAGCCAAGTGAGGAAATGCATTGCTACATGTAGCAACATCCAACTGTACATGTAGTAGCACTGAATGTACCCGTATCTCTTGATCTCCAGTTTGGCATGCACACTTTCACACCCACTGAGGGTTATTTTCTTAGGCTTGCAGCCTAAGCCTTTTTTTTCTGTTGGGTAACAGCAAAAGAGTGTGTAAGACTTGAGTGGTCGGTTTCCAGCATGGGTACAATGGTAAAGACAGATATGGAGAGACAATGTATTTGTATGCCTACCGTTTTCATGCGCAAGTGTGACCATCCTGTCTCCTTTTCGTATAAGAGATGGGAATCCTCTGAATGAGAAGCTACCAGACAAACCACATAATATATCCAGTTATGAATATGTAATAAAGAACAGGTTAGAACTATTATATTCAAATGGGGAGCAATACTTGAAATATCTTTTTTTCTTTGCAAGACTCACAAACAAATCCCAGGTTCTATTCCTACTTAATTTCCTTTGCAGGTATCTCTTCTGACTGTCCATTCATTATGTTGTGCACTATTATGTCTTCCTTCTTGACATGGCATCATAAAGCTCTATTCAGTTGTCTCAGCGACGTGCAATGCTGAAGACACCCAATATACACCTTTTTAGGGCTCAAGCCAACGCCCTCCTTGGGCCAACACATGTGGCCTGCATTGATCCAGCGCTGTCATGAAAGTGCCGTAAAGCACTTTTGTGTCAGTGCTTCTGGTGCAGGGCTGATGCAGGCAATTGTGTTGGCCCTAAAACACCACCACGACACCTGGGTAAATTGGTCCCGTGGCAGCCAAGTTCGACCAGCGTGGAGCCATTTCGGGGGGGGGGAAGGCGGTAGGGAAGGCCGAATGGGGTGGAAGGAAAGCGTTCCAGTGGGTGGGATGGGCCCGGGAGGCGGGAGGAGCTCAGTTCCGGCATTTATGCCAGTTCCAAACCTCCATCCCCAGTGCATGGCCCCAATTCGTGCCACCGCAGCATGCTCAGACTCGCACCTGCTATTTTGCAAGCTCAGATCCAAGCAGCCCTATTGGGCTGTCTGCAGCTTACCGCGGGGCAAGGACCATCCAACTTGGGGTTGTATGCAGCGCTGGCCAACCGGCCTTCTCCAGCCCAAGTTAGGATTGGGCTGCCCATTAAACTGTACATTGTAGATATGCATAGCACTTGTGAAAAGGGAATATTATAGCCGGTCACATAACGTTTGTTCAACAGTGCATTCCGCTGATTTAAATGAAACTTATTACCAAGTAAATGTGCAATCAAATAGAGAAACAAAAACTTATCTTGAGTAAATGTCTTAACTCACAGGCTTTGTAGTGTCTTAGATCCTGACATATGTTAGGTATGAAGACAGCAGAGAATAATCTTTGGTTGCCTCTATGTTTTGTTTCTTCATTGATTTTTTAAAAAGGGGAAATTGGGCACGTTCAGTCCTAGATGGACTGAATAGTCCTAGATGGCCGTGAAATTCTTGTTCCTTTTCTTCATCTGCATTCATGAAGAAAAATTGCTGATATGGCATGCCTTGGTGCTGCAACCCTTTCATTGCTACATTTTCCATTGCTTTTAGGAGCTCAGGGTGCTTCTATGGGATGCAAGGGGAAATAATTCTTCAAGGTTCTCCGTGTTTGTTTTAAGGTCAGGGCTGATATGATCCTTCAGTTTTAGGTTGGAAAAGCATTAAGCATGTGTCCAGTGTTGCTTCAGCTCCCGTTCCATGGTGACCAACTCTGCTCCTGATATGCTTCGCCTGCTTGACTCTCCTCCCCACTGGATTGCCTGTTGGGTGTGGCTGACCTGTTCTCTGTCTTCCCTCTTTTTCCGTGTGAGGATACCCTGGACAGGAGATCTCTTCTGATAACCCGTCTGCAGTGCCATCACCTAGGCACCAAATAGGTAGTATTTTCCTTCCATTTCCAAATGCATGCATGCCACAATGGAAAGATCAAGCTCAGATGGGTGCAAATTGTCCTGCATGCTTTATTCAAGTCCAATCATTCCCAAAGCAAAGTTGGGTGGAGAAATCCTAGATTTCTTTGTCTGGCTGATCCAACACCTACAAATTCCTAAACAGTGGAGATTGGTGCAAGCACGGAGGTATGTATGTATAACCCAGTAGAGATGCAGATAGATTACATGAACACGTCTGCCTCACATGCCATATGCACAGAAATATGTGCCTTGGTTATGGCCAGGTTATGGGCCCTCATCCTAGGCTCAACAATGTAAAGAACTGGAAAGAACTGGAATTGTAGATCACATTGATTCCATGCACCATTGATTTTATCACATTGATTCCATTGATTTACCAAGATGGCAGACATCTTATCAAGTACTATCAGCACACATTGGACTGATGAATAGCTACTGATCATTAAAACCACGGGCCAATAATCATATTAAAATTGAGTAATAAAAATCAGTATATTTTCTACAAATGAATGAAATAAAAATTTACAATCCAATTTTTTTAACTCAAGGAATTGAAGAAAAAGATATAAGCCCAGGAAATTGTGAGCAAGGTTTTTTTTGTTCGTTTATTTCTTTATTATAATGAAACATAAGTTTGCATGGAAAAGAAAAACTGGAAAGAGTTCAGTATCCATGCAGAGGACATGCTGTTAATCACAGAGGGATCAAATTCAAATCAAGAACTTGGACATATCAAAGCACAGAAATATGTTGATCTGGGTTTGGGCCATATTAAGGTTCAGCTATATTAAGGTATTTTTCCTCTGATTTTTGGTGCCATATGGGACATGGTGCTGGTTTATATGTTATTTTGGCAAGTGAAATCCTTCATTTTTTGCACATCTCAACTCAGAAACTTGGATAGAGCAATGCTTATCATTATATAGTTAAAATTGTTTCCTATATTCTGTCATATTCTAGCACAATCAAGAAATGGTCTGTGTTGATTAAGTGGAAGGCTCAACTTTCATTGGTTTCCACTGTGTTCTGTGGATAATCTGAACAAAACCTGTCCCTCATTACAGACACTAGGTCTGCAATCCTATACACGCTTACTTAAGAGCAATCCTCATTGAATTTAATGGAACTTATACCCCAATCCAGATCTGCCTGGCCACCGCGGGTGCAGCTGTGGCCAAAAGGCTACTGCTGCATCCTGTGGCAGCCAGGCAGCTGCTGGCAGGCAGGCAGTTCCCTGGGGAAAGCCCTGCCACCCGCAGTGGGGCTCCTCAGCTCACCGCTGGCTGTTTTGCTGGTGGTGATTTGAGCGGTCTCGTGTTGGGCTATCCACTGGGGATAAGATACGATGGTGGAAGCCACCACCAGGTCCCATCCCCTTGTGAGGCTGTCCCACCCAGGAACTCCCTCCTGCCCTGCCCATAATCCCTGCAATGCCAGCAAGGCTAATGTTGCATCGCCACCTCTGGGCATGAGAGGATGGCGATGTCACAGTGTGGGCGTTAAGAGCTTACCACCTACACTGCACATGTCTTATGGCACTTTTATGACACCAGCGTGAGTAGTACACTCATACCGCTTGCGCTGGAGGGCTCTGGACTGAACCCTTAGTTCAGACATAGGATTGTGCTGCATGTTCATCAAGGATTGCTGGCAAATTGAGTACCAAACCCAGTGCTATCTGTGGAAGCCCTCCTTTAAAACTCTGCAGGTGGAGGCCCTGCTGTAGTGAAAGCATCATCGTACAGGCATCTTTCCAGATGAGGCATAGAGAGGAGCACAGAGATGCACTGCAATCTCCCAGAGATCTCTGCAACCCAGGCCAACTCATCCTTGCTTAGGTATATAAGTATAGGTATGTGGGGCATCTTGCTAACCTCAAATAAATTTGATCAAGCTGCAGGAGAACTATTGCACATATTCCAAATAAAGCTAAAACATTTGGAAAGAAATAAACATGTTCCAAGTGTTCTTTCTTTTCCTTGTTTTTGTGAGGGGGCAGATATAAATTACTCACATGTCTCAGATTAGTAGACTTTATTCTGAGAGAGGAAATTTGCCCTTTTTTGACTCACTTGATGGAGCTGTAGTTGACATTGCATCCTTGCAGGGTACATGATGTTTTAAAAAGTAGATTTTCCTTTCTTGTCATGTGGTTCACTGTGAAATAATTACAGTGATTTAACTATTTTTGTAAAATGTGCTTTTCACATTAAAAGGAAGAGATTGTAATCTCCTTGATTACCATAATGTGGTTGAGTGACATTGGTTTAACAGATGCCCAGAGAATATTCTGCGCTATATTGTGCCACAGTGCATGCACTGCACCCAGATCCAGCAAGGGCAATCCATGTGTTGAAACAACTTTTTGCATGCCATTCCCCTGATGTATGAGGACACATGCATGTAAAAGTGTGCTGCAGAGGGGAAAAAAAATATTTATCTAGCACCCAAGGGTGCCTGCATGCTGCTTGTGTGTGTGTGTTGGGGTAAGGGGGTTTCTCTGGATCAGGCCTTTGGTCTGCAGTATCTCTTTTGTGATCGAACCGCTCAGAGTCTGGGGCAATAGCATAGCTAGAGAAGGTCACAGTACTAAGCTTTGAATGGCGCCTCAATGTGTCGTGCAAGCGGCCTCTCCCCTTCAGAGCTATTCTGGGCAGCTAGAGAAAAATAGAGGAGGTGCTTCTGTTTTGCTCTAAGCTCCTGGAATGGCTCAGAAGAGGAGGGGGGCACTTGCATGGCACCATGCAAAACCTATTGCTGTGACCCCCTTCTAGCTACACTACTGGTCTGGTCATCTCCAGTGTATATAATAACATATACACACATACCTGGGAGGAAGCCCTATTGAACACAGTGGGACTTACTCCTAGTAAACATTTTTAAGGATTGCACTGTTACACTGTTGGATTACCAAGTATATGTTGGAATACAAATTTACACAATCAAAAAAAATCTTAAAGGATTCTAATCTGCATAAGCTAAAAGTATGGTAAAGGAAATAAGGTACAGTTTTTCCCATGATCCCTGGTAACCTCAAGATAATGCTCTGGAGATTAATCACCCCCCCCTGCACTTCTGCCTCCTCTACAGGTGACTGTGTGCTGCTGGATCGACGAAACACCAGGGAGTAATAAGAAGTCACTCTCTCCCCAGGCTGAACACGCCGGCATCCGGACTTACTTCTTCAGTGCTGAGAACAACGAGGAGCAAGATTCCTGGATCCAAGCCATGGGCGAGGCTGCCCGGGTGCAAATCCCACCTGCTCAGAGGTCAGCAGTCAGGGGAAAATGTATAGCAGGTTTTCTCCTAGAAGTTGCCAGAAAATTGGGTGCATCTATAGAACGTGGCTACTGACCATTCATGTCAGGGCAGAGTTAAAATTTGTATACCTTCTGGTGAAATTAGTGGATGTTGGCAGAAATGAATGGCTGTTAGGGCACAAACTGGGCAATTTGGAAATCTGATGTCCATCCTCTGTTCTGTTACTGTTGCTCTGATCAAGTCAAATGGCACCTGTAACTCTTCAATAAGATCATGTTTTCTCCTTACTCCCTAAAAGCTATGTAGCCAAGTCACTGTTGGGACCAGATTGGACAATGATCTCCCCCAGTTGGGCCCATTGTGTGGGCCCAGTTGGGCCCATGTATTTGCATGGACATAAGAACATGTGAAATGTTGCACTAGCTCAGGCCAAAGGTCCATCTAGTCCAGCATCCTGCTTCCCATAATAGCCCATCAGCTTCCTTTGGGAAACCCACAAATAGGAGACGAAAGCCTAGTTTCTCAGTGATTTCTTCCTGTCCGCCACTCTTACTCTCCTGCAGTTAGTATTCCATGCTTCACTGAACCTTGCGGTAGCTATTTGTCATGATGGCCAGGTGCTAGCATGCCTCTGAATGCCAGTTTCAGGGGTGCAATAGCAGGAGAGAATCATGTCTTCCCTTCTTGTAGTCTTTCCAGATGCCATTGGGAAACAGGACATCATTCCTCTCTGCATGTGTGCCACTCAATCTCATGGCATTTTGATGTTCCATTGCCACAAGTAGACAGTGCCACTGTGTGGATGGGGAACATCGGAATGTGCTTGCCACGCCCCACGCTGTGGGCTGGATTGGGAGGAATATTTAGTCCAACCCATTGTCAATTAGGTTACAGATCTTACAGGAAAGATTTGAAACTACTTAAAATAACTACTTTATGAGGTCTGTGTTTCCACGTGCCATAGACTGCAACTTATTGAGATAGGTTACAAAGGCTAATAATTTAAGGGACTACATCAGAGCTGAATGTTCAGCAATTATATGCTTTTGGGAAACTGACCAAAACCCAGAAAGCGGGACCCATTCCCTGGGATGTCCTGAAGCAGAGCTAAGACCGTTTGTGACTTTTGTTATTTATCCATGCTTACCAGGCATGAGAAGACTGATTCTGAGAACATCCCCCCCATCAAGAGCCACCAGCATCACCACCATCGCAGCGTTCCAACCAGGGAGCCTGCCAAAGCTGAACCAGAAGCCAAGACCAGAGGAGAAGGTGATGGGCGGGGTTCGGAGAAGATTGACAGGAAACCAGAGCGAATAGAGAACAAGAAAGACCTGCTGGTAAAAACCAATGGCATTGCAAGTCAAGAAATGCCCTCTGAGCCTGGAAGTCCCTATCCGGAAGCCCCCCGTGTGCCAGCTGGGGTAGAGAGAGCCACACAGCCAAATGGCTGGCAGTACACTTCTCCAAGCAGGCCCGGCAGCATGGCCTACCCACAGCACGATGGTGAGCCTGCTATGTCTCGCCGGAGCTTTGCTCCTCGCACCAATCCTGAGAAGATTGCCCAGAGGAAGAGCTCCATGACCCAGCTGCAGCAGTGGGTGAACCTGCGACGTGGGGCTCCACCTCCTGAGGATCTCCATAGGTGAGGAGGTGGTTGAATACTTGGGTGGAGAGCTTCTCTGGGAGAATAAGGGAGAACAATAGGGACCCAACACTGAGCATAGAAAGAAAGGGATACGTCTCCTACAAACAAACCAAGGAAACCATTGTATGATTTCTCACCTCTCTTCCACATCAGGGAGTCCAAGGCATCAGAAGTGTCTAGAGGGTGTTCTATCCAAGAACCAAATCATATCCCAATTGCTCCCATGTGGAGGCAGCTGAAAACAGTTCCCATATGATGGTGATGCCACACAGTGGTATTCCATTAGTAAGAAGTGCACCAAATGGACTGCCTGACGCTATGGAGACTCTCTCACCACAGCAGAGCTAGCATGGGGACTGTCCACAGGATCAGTCTGATCAGAGGAGTGATTAGCGGCTCACAAACCTGCAACCCCTTGGTTCTACTACTTCCATGTGGAAGTATTTTTCATGACCGGGGGCTGCCCTAACAAAGACTCCTCAGCATTTCCCCCCAAATACCTTGGGACATGGCTATTAAAAACCGTTGTTGGTAATTGGCCAAGTTTCGTGTACATGTGCCTAGATAGAGGGAGGAGAGAGTCTCAGGGAATAGTTCATTAGTTAAGGTGAAAACTGCTTCCCTTCTGCAACTGCAGTATAGTCAACTTAGGAAAAAGTCTTCTTCCTTTGATCATGATAACTCCTTTTCCTTCTTGATCTGGATAGTGCTGCTCCTCAAAATATACTCTCTCTGCCCCCACCCTCCGGTGAGATTTTGATATGAGCAGCAACTGCCTGCCCCCATTCAGAGTTTCCCTACCTTACTTTCCACGGGGACTGGAAAGTGCCCCAGTGATTCTATTTAACCCTATTCTTAATGTCTGCCCACCTTTTCCCACCATGCCATAATGAACCCTAAAGCTTTTTACACAGGTTACAATGAGTGCATGGAGCAGGCATCACATGTGCTCACCACTCTGGGACATACCTTGAGGTCCTTTCGCACATGACCTTCTTCATGTAGAATCGGGAGCAGGCACATGTGTGAAAGCCTGATCCCCTCTCTATGCATACATACAAAGGCCTCTCTCCCTATCCTACTAAGCTCACTGAAAAGCAGGAAGATTTTTCTCCCTTTTGTACGCAATCAGGAACCCTTCTTTTGGGCATGGGCAGAATGCCCTGTGTGCACATGTGTTCTATTCAGACCATTACATGATTGTAATGTTCTGTGTGATCATTCCGCTTAGCTTAGCTCATCTTCTTTTAGCTTTAGAAATTAATGTGAAACATTGGCATGCAAATGTGATAATAGAGAATACATAATAATAATGGCTGAAAAGAGGTCAAGTTGTGTCCCAGAATAATGGCACTGTTTTTTACCCCCTGCACGATAGGCAAGAGAGCTTGGACGTCTGCAGTTCAGTGTTAAAAGGCCTACAGGAGGATTTTAAAGATATGTGCTGGAGCTTTAATACAGTTTTCATCATGGCTTTCAGCAGAATTGAACCGCATAATCCTTTCCCTTCTTTGTATAAAATAAAACAGGCATGTGCATTATGTTAATCAAGCAAGCGGCTAATGCGCAAGAGGGAGAACATGAAAAGGCTTGCAAGCCTAATTATTAATAAGGGTAGTAACTCAGGACATGCCAGGAAAACAGTATAGATGGTAAGAAAGTATTGTATTGTGTCTATCATTTTAGTATAAGCCTTTTTGTAAGCCTAGTTGGGAGATGGAAAGAACCCACAGAGAAAAGTAATGACACAGTCCTATCCCCTCCAAACCATAGCATGCAGCCGGACCATATATGGTGCGGGGAAGGTGACTGGATAGCCTGAAAGATGAAAGAATCTATTTTTCTTACCTCTCTATAGGCCTCCTGGCCTCAAGTGGGTCTCCTTGGACCTATGAGGAGCATCAAGTGGTGTGTCACGCCTTCCTGAACCACCCCCAGTTTTTTCCAGTCCCCACCCCAATTTTCCCCCTATTTGCCTTGAACAACCCCTGCCAACCTCTTACCTGCTCTGACAGATGTCCGGGAACATACACATGGAGCCTCTGGCCATTGGTGGACTTTTGCACCACCGGAATGGGGCTTAGGCTGATGGATCACAAGATCCATCTGTGTAAGCCAAGCATTGGATTGGGCTGCCTGTTCTATATTAGACTGGTTGCCCCCTGTGCATTTGGCATTGCAGTGGATAAATGGAGTGCATGTGCCGAGAGTTGATGTGGTATCACGGTTTGAATGCTGGACTAGAAATGGGGAGAGCCCCATTCAAATCCTAGCCGCACTCACTGTGAGCGCGGTCCTAACCAACTTTCCAGCACTTGCATAGCTGTGCCAATGGGGCATGTGCTGCATCCTGCAGTGGAGCAGTAGTCACAGAGGCCTCCTCAAGGTAAGGGGATGTTTGTTCCCTTACCTCAGAGCTTCCTTGCCCTTACCCTGGTCCTGGAAAGTTGGTTAGGATTGTGCCCTGTGTCACGTTGGGCCAGTCAATATCTCTCAGCCTAACCTACTTACAGGGTTGTTGGGAGGATAAATTGGGGGGCAAGGGGGAGAGAAATAGCTTGCAGCACCCTGGGCTTCTTAGAGGAAAGGTAGGATAGCAATGGAACTATTGCTGGTAATAAAAATGACATCACACCCATATTCAACAGACAGGGCAGGTGATGTAGAAGTGCTGGGTTGGGCATTCTGAGATCCTGTCTGAGCAGATGCAAGATTTATGTTCTTTCCTATGGGGTTTCTAGTCCCACCAGGTTCTACCCAGTCCCCCGAAGAGTCCCTGACTACTATCCCCCATACTCACCGCAGTACTCTGAGGATTACCAGTACTACCCTCCTGGTGTGCGCCCTGACAGCATCTGCTCTATGCCTGCCTATGAGCGTGTGAGCCCTCAGTGGACCGTGGACGAGAAGCGGCATTCTTTCCGCAACAGCGGGTCGTACCAATTGCGGGAGTGGAAGGACCAGCCTGGCTATGGACGGCCGGATGTCCCCGTCTGGATCCCAGGCCCCACACGGCAACCTGTGTTCTATGATGAAATGGATGCTGCCTCGGGCTCCCTCCGCAGGATGTCGCTCCAGCCTCGCTCCCGGTCCGTGCCCCGCTCGCCCAGCCAAGGGTCCTACAGCAGAGCCAGGGTGTATTCGCCAGTCAGGTCACCCAGTGCTCGCTTTGAAAGGATGCCTCCCCGGAGTGAGGAGATCTACGCCGAGCCAACAGCCTACGTGATGAGGCGATCAGTCAGTTCCCCAAAGGTAACTCCTTTCCCTCCTGCATTCCTTCCTTCCATTGGTGCTTCCTGCCAGCCTTTGAGAGAAAGCCACAAAAGGAATAATGCAGGGATGCTCTAAGTGCAAACAGGGATTGCTAGCAGAGTCCAGGTGATCTGGTTGTTGCCTGTGTAGATTTGCATTTGTTGCATTGCTAGGATCAAACTGGGCATATTTTTTTATTTTTTTTTATTATTTGAAGCATGGGTTTTGGTTGATTTTTTTTTTAACCAAATCTGGGAGATTGCTGTTAGATCAAGCCTCCTGTGGATCAGGACTGTTGCATGAAGGGAAGAGGGGTTTAACCATGTGCTGCTTCCACAGTCCTGATCCAGATTGCCTCTCCACCCAGTGGCTGCTCTTTGCCCTGGAAAAAAAAATTCCCATTAACACCAGTGAGTTAACTGGTGGGAGAGAATTTGAACACTGTTAATCACTGGGCAGCTTAGAGGCTTGCTGAGTGTAAACTGCAGGATACAATCCAATGTCCAAGGATATCAGCAGAACGGAGAGTGGAGGCAAACTAGAAATTCAGGGGCAATAGAAGATTCAAGGGCAGGGTAAACATGATATGCATAGTTCCAACTTGCAGAATCAACCCTTCTTTTCCACGAACATCTGTGTACTGTATGCAGAGTTCAGGTGCTTGATGTCCCTAGTGGACCTGTATTGTTCATCATTTACTGAATGGCAGTTCTCTCTTGCCATCTATTTTCTCCATTTCTGTATTGTGGATCATGACAACCACTCTGTGGGGAAAGTGTACTGTACCCTATAGATCACAGTTTTATCAAGACATATAATCATCTCATGTGTGTATCTGTGGTGTTTTCTCTCTCTCTTTCCTCAGTATGATTACCTGGGTGACAGGAGGCCTGTCCCAGCAGGAGTGTTTCCCTTCAACTATCCAGCATCTCCCACAGTCCACGACAAAATGGTATGTGCCGTGGCATTGGCATCCCAGCATTCCACTAGAAATCTTATGATATTATATGTTTCTTTCCGAGGTGGGGGAAAAAGAGGCTGTTATAGGATGGGCAATTGTTTACAACTGCCATAGAACGATACAATTCTCTGTTGTGTTGGTTGAGAGGTATATGTTGGTTATGTTAGACAGCTGGGGAACTTCTGCCCTGGATATACAGACCACTAGTGTAACACACACAGTAATTATTTGCATAATCTGTGGAATCTGTTTTTGGAAGTAGAAGGAGGGAATGGAGCATTTGATTTATAGGTGAGAGGAAAACATGCCCCCTGAGTATGGTAAGCTCATGCATTTGGCTGGAGACAATGCTGAAACAGTATGGTGGAGGAATGATGTGAGCCCTTCTCCCCACACAGATAGCACCAGCCCTCCACATGAGCACATGACTGTATGGAGGCAAGGTACAAGAGATTCTTCTCCCTCAAAAATGCAGGGGAAGAAAAAGTGAATTAAATCTCTACATGATCATATATCCATATGGAGTACATTCATTCCTTGCTGTTGCAGGTTGAATCTGGAAATCTTTCTTTTGTGACTATTACGATTTGGAGTCGGGTTACTGTTCAGAGTTTGTCCTGGGTTGAACCAGATATGGGTTGATAGATGGATGGTGCCATTCTGTTCTCCTAAATAAACAGCACCTTACCAGTTGCAATTACAGCGTTCTGATGATAGAAAAAATGATGGGATTGCCAGGAAGCGAGTACATTTTTCCTCTGGGATTGCCAACCATTCCTAGCCCAAGGGCTCACCACTTGGCAGTTCACAAAGAAGAAATGGAGGAAGGAAAAATTTGAAGATGGTTTCCACTGCCTAACTTGCAAGTGTCTCATGCAACCTGAGAAAGAATCAGGGAAATAAAGGGTTGAGGTTGCCAAGACATACAGAGATCCTTCATCCTTCTTATTGGCTGTGAAATTTTTCTTGCTGCTTTTCTTCACTAGTTTTACTTCTCTCCTTGTTTGGTTATGTGGGGGAGGATCCATGTGGTGGGGGCAGAAGCCACTGTGAATGAGACTCTGCCAAGCGAAGCCACCAGCTTCATTTGCTTCATGCCAAGGTTCTTGACCCCGCCCGACGCCTTTGACCTGTGAGAGAAACCCGTAAATCCAGGCCTGGATTAAAGTGTCCTGAGGAATAGACTCCGGTTGCACGCCTGTTGCATGCAGCTTCTTCCCTCACTGCCGCTGCCTTCTCACCAGCTACACACAAATGCAGTTGCACAGATGCATGTGACTGAACTAGAAATGCAATGAGATGATCCTGGTATCACTGAGCAGGACAGGAAAATCTCCCTTAATGGATGCTCTGTCCCCATCCTCCTGCTCTGAGTCAAAGAAGCCAGCACACAGACATGCGCTGTCCTCCCTGACCCAAAGAGTGGTCCAAACACACTTTTCAGCGGCCCCTGTGTCAGCCAAATTGTACTGGACTAACTCCAGATTAAGATTGCGCTCTTAAACACAGAACTGCCCAGGGGTAATCTTGAAACTGCTGTGTTTTTGGAAAGGGCAAATTCTTTCCAAAATGAATCCAATTCACTTCTACGCTCATTGGAGAAGCTCAATGGAGAATCTCATTGGAGATTACCAGTGTGCTGTTGGAAATGATGCAGTGCTTCCCAACGGCCTGCTCAATGGTAGGGAGATAATGCAGGAGCTCTAGCATCGCAAGACCCTGTTGATCCGGCACTCTTCCATTCTACAGACAGCTTTCAAAGGACGTGATGTTGTAGGCATGAAAAGGTTAGCTCATGGTGGCTGCTAGGAATGGAACTAGCGTGAGATGGTGGCTCTGGAGAGCTCCCAACATTTCCAGTGGTCATCCATGTGGAAGCTGTGTAGAGAATGGAGCAGAACCAATAGGCTTGTCCTCTGTGGTAGGCTGAGAACGCATGATAAGTGGAACTGGACAGAGTTCAGCCGGGTCTGAAGGGATGGTGTGGATGCCTCAGCATATGGCCAGCTTTCACTTCTGTTTGTTTTTTCCTGAATAGTTGGGGAAGTTGTTGAAAGTGGTCCGGGAGACAGCACAGAAACGTGTGGGCTGAACCAGTCATACAATGACTACTCTATTTGCTGAACCCTGCCTGTGTCCACCTTTTCAATATGCCAATGTAGTCATCAGTGTTTGCCTCTGAGAGCAGAGCAGCTCAATGCCGAGGGAAAAGGAAGCTTAATGCAGGAGTGCTCACTTTGGGAGATGTGTGCCCTTCAGAGCAAACATAGTGCACCAGCAGGAATGGTTTGATTGAGGGCCACCAGAAAGTTCATTTGGACTACTCTCTGAGTCAGGGAAGGATGGCTCATGTCTGTGTGCTGGCCTCTCTGACCCCAAAAGAGGTCCAAACATACAGTACTTTACAGTGTCCTTTGTGCCAGCCACACTTTGCTGGCCTAACTGTGCCGGCCTAAACCCAGGTTAGAATTGTTCCCTGAATTGGTGTAGCATGTATAGCCTTCATTGGTAGTCTTTCAAGTATCCTAAGGCTGCAATCTTGCAGACACTTGCATGGGAGTAAGCCTCATGGAACACAGCGAGACTTACTTCTGAATAGACATGCCTAGGATTGCACTGCATGCAATTCCGTGTGGCCAAAAGAAAAAAGAAAAAAGAAACAATCTAAATGATTCATAAAACAATATTCATTCAATTTAGGAAAAAAGCATTAAGATTCCGAATACTTTATCAGGCCATTAAGAATGTTAATACCCCAAATTGAATGAATATCGTTTTATGAGGGCTCCACTTTCCCCAAGCATCATTAACTAAAACAGGACAGAGCTGAAAGAGGACAGCGTGACTCTCTTATTCTAATCTACATGTGCCCAGCAGCAAACTGGGGACAGAGCATTGACTATCTGGGAAGCAACCAGGATCTCCCATTGAGAATTCCTGTAGGGAATGTCAAATGCATATTCAAACCTCAAGAGACAGCTACCATCCGCCCGCCCACTGCCCCTCTTTGATAAATGCTTGTGAGGCTGAATGTTCCTTTCCTCTTTGGGGAGCTCTTTGCCTGTCTCCAGCTAAGTTGCACCTAACTGCTTTTGCTTCTTCTTTGTTTTTTTCCCTTTTCTGTTTCTTTTGTATGTGTACGTTTCCATTTTGCCGCATGCCTAATGGCTCCTGATAGGATGAACTTTTAGACCTTCAGTTGCAAAGAAACCTAGAGTATTTGGACCAGCAGGTAGGCTGAGCTGGCTGTGTTCCTCTCACTGTTCCCTTCACCATCCTGTGTTGCCTCTTGTCTTGCAACCCCTTACCCTCCCTGCTGTCTGGTCCATTGTCCCCCTTCCCTCCGGTTTCCCAACATCTGTTCTGCTAATTTCTTGGCATTGCAGCAGCACTAATTAAATGGTCTTTGAAACACTGTTAAGAAACAATGGTTTGTTTCTTTCATCCACAAATGACAGCAACATTTGTGTGTGGGTGGCGATGTAGGAAGGAATGCTTTGCTTGTGCAGAAACCTATAGAGTGTCCTTTGCTGTGGATGCAGGTGTTGGTCACCATTTCTTTCAGCAGAAAATTTCACTCAAAATTGCAGAATATAAATTGAATTCAGGGTAGAACTCATCAATAGCTGCTCTCTTGTGTAAAGAAGACAATGCCAGTAACCGTAGAACTCTAGGTGGTGACTTTTTGTAACAGGTGTGTCCCAGTATCCACGGATTCGATATCCACGGTTTCAGTTATTCATGGATACTGGGATGCCTATTAAAAAGATAGGGGAACATTAAACAAATCCCTTTTTAAACCTTGTTGCAGCAAAACTGATGTTCCCCTATCTTTACAAAGCCGTCCCCACTAGCCACTGTTTCAGGTATCCATGGTGGGGTCCAGAACAGAACCCCAGCGGATACCGGGGCATCCCTGTATTTATCTGGGCCTAAAGGTCCAAGAACATTGGCTCAGCTCACTTATTCATTCCTTAATAAGCAGAGTGACACAATTCTTTAGCTCCTTCCTTCCAAGTGTGAACAGCAATAGAGTCCTCTTCAGAGTTCTCCCCTTATGGAACTTGTCATATGTGCCTGTTCTGTAGGAGCAGTGTATACACTTGGCAGAATCAAGTGGTGAGGTTTGGACGGTACCATTTTGGGCTGCAAGTGAAGATGTTGTGGTCTCCTCAATTACTGCCTCATGATTAAATGCTCTACACACAGAAAACCTGTGTCAGGAAGAAATGGCTGATCTGAATTATTGCATCCAGGTCAAGGAGCTTTTGAAATGAGGGAGTAGCCAGAAAACCTCTTCACTTGCACTCTGAAACAATAGCATTCACGGAGAGCTGTACCACTTGATGCTGCTGACGTACGATGTGGGAATTACATCTGTTCAACGTGTTACAGTACACAGAATGAGTTGCCATTCTGCAGCAAACTTGCACATCAGGAAGGACAGTTTAGTGTAGCCTCCTTTCTTGGGTGTGTTCATTTAGTTGATGCAGGGAACGTTTTACATGGGGGAGCGTTAAAAATGTCCTTTCTATATGCTGAAGTGATACAGTACCCAGAATTATCGCAACATGTAGAATGGCTATTGGTTCCACACAAGAGCAAGCAGCAGATATCCATAAGGGAAGAATCTGACTGAGGGCGCAATCCTAACCCACTTTGCAGCACCGGAGTAAGGGCAATACAGGTCTGCAGTAAGGGAACAAACATTCCCTTATCTCGAGGAAGGCTTCGTGATTACTACTCCACTGCAGGGTGCAGCACACGCCCCATTGGCACAGCTATGTCAGTGTTGGAGAGTGGGTTAGGATTGTGCCCTAAGCCTCTGCTCACACTGTGTGGTGGGGGTTAAAAATAAAAGCCCTTGGATGTGCTTTGGCTTATGCGGAAGAAGGTGACCGAGGGTGCAGTCCTAAACTGTGCAGGAACAAGCAGGCCAGTGGGCCTGCGCTGTATCCAACACAGCCTGGGAGCAGGCAGGAGCCTCCATGGGGCAAGGGCATGTGTGCACCCTTACACCTCTGTTGGCCCACTCCATGCCTCAAAGAGTGATTGTCCGTATGAATGTTTTTGTATAGGAAACGGTGTGAGTGACTGTTAAAAACAGTCTGTGGGTGTGAAAGAGAAAGAAATCACCCTTTTTGACATGTGAGATAATTTGTGTGTCTGTCCAGTTGTGGACCTAGCCAGTGGGCCGTCCAGGGACAGGGGAGGAGGAGGTCCGCCCCCTCTGCTGTTTCCCCACCCCTGTGCACCGCTCTGCCGTACCTCCACACCATTGCCGGCTTCATTTTGGAGCTGTACGTTGGCAGGGGAGGGCAGGCGGGCCAAAACCGTTCGCCTCTCCATGAGGCAAGCCACCTTGTCGCTGCCCTCCTCCTGCTCCAGCATCCAGAGGCAGATCGACAGGGAGGGCAAAGCTCTAAGAAGCCTTACCCTGTCATGTAAATCCCTCCTCTCCCTTGCTGCTGTAGCCAGTAAGCAACGCCAAGATGTTGCTTTTCCCTGTGAGGATTGGCTAAAATGGTGCAGGAGAGGAGTGATTTCCACTGCAAGGTAAGGCTTCTTGCAAAACTTAGAGCTCTGCCCTCCCTTAGATCTGCCTCTGCCAGCATCACCATGCCCGGGGCTTTTGCCCTCCCCACATAATGGTAGGTCCTCAACTGTGTATGTCTAAATGAATTAAATATTTGTCTAGGCTGTTGTGTACAAGCCCTATGACCTGATTACTGCTGGATGCATCTAACCTGTTCTTTGGACACCTAGACTTTTGGTTAGTCATAATTGGGCTGCGGGAAAAGACTGCTAAGTGCAGACAGTATTTATTCTGATGTTGTATGTTACGGACAAACTAGATACTGAAACAGAGGCTTTGTGTAACCAGAATGAAACCATGAGCGTCTGTGTGTGTGCCTGTGTGTGTCAAGAGGTACAGAACAGAAATATTTTGATTCAAAGGTCTCAGAAAAGTGAAGAATCTCAATTAACACTCCTACTAATACTAACCCAAGCAACTAACCCAAGCAATCTTCCTCACACAGCCATTAGCTTAAGCCAAATCTCCACTTGTACATCAAAGACCAGTTGCTGACCCCTAAGAGAAACAGGGAAGAAAAAGGCTTTGGGGAAAACGTCAGCAGGGGAGAAGGGAAAACAAAACTCCTGTGTGGGTTTTGATGCTGCGGAAGTCTGCATTTCAGTAACAAGCCTGCTCCAGAGAAAATTCTCATTAGGGGAGGGTATAGGATTGCGCTGTTAGATTGGGAAAACAAGTGGCCACCCCTAGTGCCATCACTTCAATCAAAGTAGTAACCACTCATGGCTAATTAAAAGTGGGAAAAATGGGAAGATCTATGTATAGGTCACCCCTAAAAGCCGCCCACATCTTGGTGAAAAGTGACTGAAAGAATCAATACTGCATTTGAGACACAAACTTTGCCTGACACTAATAGATCAAGACAAATGGTCTCTTGTGTGTTGCATGCACCAATGGGATTTCCCTCCTTGTGAGCTGTCAGATGGTGTGTCCAATCATAGCCTCAATGGCACAATCCTATGTTTGTCAGTCCTGTGGGCTTCCTTTGGGAGGGGAAGTGTCTTCACCTTGTAGCATCTGAGCCAAGACCCTGATCCAGTTTATGTTAGTGGTCACGCATTTCAGGACTGAAGTGCAGTGACTTTGTCTCCACCAGCATCTTGATTTTTTCCTTCCTTGTCTGCCACAGATGAGCGAGAGTGAGACTTTGATCAGTATGGTGAACAGAATGGTGGAGAGCTCTTCCCCTAGAGCTCAACTGTACATGCAAGTAAGACATCACAGCAGCTCTGCCATCAACCATGCCATTCCAGCTGCTTTTGCATTGCAGAACCATTCCCAGTGTCACCCCTCCTCCAGAAACGCTTCTTGTTCACATTCATCTGTGAGATGCCCATTCCACATTTCATCCTGTAGTGGCATCTATAGATAGAGCCTCACAAGGTATCCATGTACTTGCGATTCTACTACAGAATCCCTTGACATATTTTCAATGTCGCACCTAGTTCCGTGCAAAAGACATTTTGAAATTGTGCTAATCTGAATCTCAGCTGCATCAACAGCTCTGTGCTACCTTGTGCTGGCCTTTAATCTTTCTCCTTGTTCTCTGCTTGAATATTATAAAAGCCTGAGTTATGAACTAAAGCCTTCACCTTTTTGTCCTAGAGCAGAGCTTCCCAAACTCTTACTAGGGAGTTGGGAGCACTGCAAGTCTTTGCATGGGCAAAGCAGGGGGAGTGGGAGGGCAGCTGCACGATCTCCATATCGTGCTGCTGCCGATCAGGAATTTTTTTTAAAAAGCTTACCTGGGAGTCACTATGGCTCTCTGGAGGGTTCAGGGAGCCTGCGACCCCCTCTGCAACCCTCCTGGCAGCTCCAAACTCCTGGGGGAAAAGGAGAAAAAGCCACTTCCTGCTTTCCTCATGAAACAGGAAGTGTTTTTCCCCTCCTCTTTTTCCCAGCAGTTTGAAGCTGCCAAGAGGGCTGAAGTCGGGGTTGCAGGCTCCCTGAACCCTCCAGAGAGCTATAGAGACCCCAAGATAAGAAAGCTTAAGAAAAACGCTTGAGCTTAAGAAAACCCTCCCTGATTGGCAGCAGCACAATCGTGGAGATTTCCGGGCCATTCCCCTTAAAAGGGAATCATCCCTTTTCCAGCTTCCCTGGTGGCTCGTGACCCACCAGTTTGAGAACCAGTGTTCTCGAGAATAAAGCCTATCAAAAGTTAAACTTATTTTAACTTATATTTCTTTTTATTTTGTTGTTATTAATTTATTAATTTTATTGTCATTATTATGTTTGCCCAACAACTTAATTCATTTCTGGGAAATGGTTAGATATTGTCATTACTTCCTCTTATTAACAAGTGTCTAACCTTTATTTCAGTCAGAGCTTTGAGGCAGAGCCCTTGTCCCTAAACCTGTTTTCAATGCCAGTGCTTAGCCCTGAAGCACTTTGTCATGGCCCTGACTTCAGCTTGCAGACAGAGTTTGGACACGGAGGGGACTCCAACAAGTGGGCAACTCTCAGTGATCAATCTGAAGTCCTTAAAACCTTGTATGGGTTCTTCTCTGTATGGGTACACTGGACTCAGCTTTGTTGACTCTGATTCTTATCACCCAGCCCAAAATGCTGATTGGATTTCCTGCCCTTTTGGCTATCTGAGAGTTCTGCCTTTCTGAAGACAGGACCTGCACAAAGTGGGGTGCCATTTTGCTTACATATTCAATACTAAAGGAAGAGAATTTCCAACTATGTGCTAGTACCTCTTCCTGACAATGCTACTCTGACCCTACAGTAGTATACTGAGATATATCCTAGAGCAGTGATGGCAAACCTTTTTGGTTTGCTGTGTCAAAAATGCCTAACTTGACTCTGCTGGCATGTCGCTTCCCACGCCCAACAAAAGAGAAACAATTATTTACATATTCATGTACTTAAAAATTACAGTCCAATCATGTGTGGGACTATGCATTATATAAAGAAACATCATATCATTACAAAAACAAACTGAGGTTGCAATCCTATACCCACTTTCCTGGGAGTAAGCCCCACTGAACACAACGGGACTTTCTTCTGAGTAGGCACACATAGGATTGTGCTCTCAGTTGTTGTGTGTTGGCGAATGCTGGTGGGTCACCCAAAACATAGTGGCATGTCACCTTTGATACACGTTTCATAGGTTTGCCATCACTGTCCTAGAGCTTGGTACCCACCCAGAGAATATCCTGCTGGGCAAGGGAAGTAACTGGTTTTCTGTGTTAGAACAAGTGACTCGCCAGCCTCCACACTTAATTTAATCCATACCATGGATTAGCAGTGCTGAGCCCTGAAATCAGGGTTGAGCTTTGAAACCAGAACCTCCTCTACAAGGAATTAGAGTTGACTCCTTTTATTTGACTTGACTTTGACTTTGCCAGGTTTTTTTTACTACTTTGACTTTGCCAGTTTGACAAAACACATGCCTTTGCACATACAGAGAGTTTCCTTTGCTCACTACTGAATCACTGTGACCAGCCTGCACATGTAGAAGTTCAGGATTAGCGCTGACAGGTTTCTATTCTCCAATAAAACTTGGCACTGCTCAGTTAGCAAATTAACCCATCCAGCCGTGCTATAATTATAAGAGCTGCATCTTATCACAGTTACAACCTGCTTGCCACCATCCATTTATATCTATCGAGCTTCAGTCATAGTGTTGTCTATCACTAAAACTGTCCTTTCTGATGAATTTCTTATTCTGTATATTATCAATGTAGAAGGCAGTAGATCGAAAATTGCTGGTAATTTCTGGTTAGATAGGGACTTTGAGAAGAATCTCAGCGCTATATGAGAAACTACAGATTTTGATAGAATATTCTAGCTGCTCTTTCCAGCTGTGCGCAACAGGGAGTGTAGTGAAGGTGTGGCAGGTGAGGCAGAATTGCCCTACCTTAGCTCTTTGAAAAGTGGCTGTTGCAGTGGTTGTGATCCTGCAAACACTTACAACCCATGGGATCCAACTGCTCAAAGCCCATAGGTTGTAAGTGTTTGCAGGATCACAGCAGTGGTGGCACTTTTCATAGAACTGTAGTAGTTCAGTTCTGCCTCACCTGCCATACCCTCACTGCATGCTGCTGGTGTACATAGTCCACTAAGCTAGATTATTCAAGGGTTCTGACCAAGATATGTCCCAGATCCAGAATAATTTACTAATCAGAGTATTAGCATCATCTGAGCAAAAGGTAATCTTAAAAACTAGAAAATGTATTTTGAGAAAGACAGGATGTAAAATTAGTTATTTAAGAAATGATAACTTTAGAAGAGTTTTTCTAAAGAATTTTAGTAATTTTCAGAAAATCACTAGCCAACTTGCAGGCAGGCTATGTGCTCTCAGTCAGGAGTTGAAGACACCCTCCCTCTCTCATACACACATGCATGCACACATACATGCACTCACCCCTAGGAAACTGGAGTCCAATGAGGCATCTCCCCGTTCTGTCTGCCTAAAGGAAACAACACACCATCCTTCTACTGGAGGAGGAGTGTTGGGTTACACCTAGTGATTTCATACAACAAACAGTTTTGAACCAATCAAAAATTATTTCTGGCACATTTAACTTTTTAATTTAACATTTTGGATTTGAATGTAGCTGGGAGCTAAGTGGAGAGAGTGAAGTGGAATCAGCAGGCTTCCCAAAGGCTTATTGTAGGCCAGGAAACATAAAACTGAGTAAAGACATGATCAAAAAGTTGGCTCTGATTGTTTCCCATATGGAACAAAGATGGTCTCACTCTGGAAGCTTAACCTTTGGCCCTTTACTCTTTGGTCAAACACTGTCAACATCAGCTTCAATGTTCAGAGCTAATTGTTGTTTCTTATAACCTCCGTAAGGAGGTAACGCTGTTAGACCTGTCTGGCAGTGCAACAGTCTGCGTTGTGCTCTACTGGACTCTCCCTCATTGGAGATTTTCAAACAGAGGTTGGATGGCCACCTCTCAGGGATGCTGTAGTAGTCACCTGCACTGAGCCAGAAGCTGGACTAGATGATCTTCAAGACACTCTTCACTCTGACATCCTGTGATTCAATTTGTTCATCAACCACTTTCTTACCACAACATCCTAGACATTATTTCCTGTTTTGCATATAATCCTGTGCTGGAAGAGGCAGGCTGCCTGGCCTGTGCAAGTTGGACACAGGTTGGGAGGCCACTGGAGCCTCCATGGGGCGCTTGTCCCCTTGCACTGGGGTAGGCGCCAGCTGCCCCTATGGGACTGCTCAGATCTGTGCCTGCTGTCTAGCAGGTGCAAGTCTGAGCAGGCTGCAGCAGCCTGAATTGGGGCCATGTGGCTTGGGGATGGGACAAACTTGGCCAGTGCAAAGGCAACTTACCCATGCCCGTCTTCGGCACAGCGGGGCTGACACAGCTGCTTGCATTAGCCCTGCACCAATAGCACTGCTGCGAACATGCTTTATGGTACATTCGCAGCTGCACTGGGCCAATGAAAGTGGCTTGCGTTGGCCTAAGACATAAGACATAAGACATAAGAAATTTATTTGTCATTACACTCACAACTGGGTGCAACGAAATGAGGTGCTCTTCCCCAAGGTAAAACTGGACAACACCAAAACTAAAATATGCACAATCAGCCATACAACAATCACTTATACAAATATAAATACCCCATTGCTCCCAGCAATTTAAATTCCACAAAAACTTATGACCCCGCATTTAAACTCAATACTGCACTTGGGTAAAAACTGTTTCTGAATCTGCTCGTCCTTGCTTTCAATACCCTAAATCTCCTTCTCGATGGTAATAGTTCAAAGAGCTGATGTCCCGGATGAGAGGAGTCTTTCAATATATTAGATATCTTCCTCTTGCATCTATTTTTATACAGTTCTTCCAAAGAGGGGAGTAAACAGCCAATGATGTTTTGGGCCGTCTTGATCACCCTTTGAATTGCCTTTTTCTCTGGCACTGTGCAGCTCGTGTACCATACACAGAGACAGTAGGATAATATGCTCTCAATTGAACTCCGATAGAAGGTGATTAGCAAACTCTCAGCCAATTGTTGCTTTCTAAGAATCCTTAGAAAATACAACCGTTGTTGCGCCTTCCTAATTAAAGCAGCGGTGTTCACACTCCAAGTCAGGTCATTAGTTATGATGGTCCCAAGAAACTTACATTCAACCACCTGTTCCACACAAACTCCATCTATATACAGTGGCTGAATGTCTGCTCTTTTTTGCCTATAGTCCACTATAAACTCCTTGGTTTTTTGGATATTAAATAGAAGATTATTTTCTTTGCACCAGCGGGATAGCTGTAATACCTCATCCCGATACGCAGACTCATCATCCCCAGAAATAAGTCCTACTAATGTAGTATCGTCCGCAAATTTGATAATCCTATTATTGGGATGGTTATTGGTGCAATCCGATGAATAAATGGAGAACAGTAGTGGACTAAGGACACAACCTTGTGGAGTGCCAGTGCTGAGTATCTTGTCAGTAGAGATGTAATCATTCAGGGGAAGGGGTTTGGATTGTCCTGCAAATTACATGGAGCAGTGCTGGGGTAACAATCACATTTTGAAAGAATCTTCATCTCAAACAGACCTGAATTCTGCTGGAAGAGAGATTCACCGTTATGTGATTTTACATTCGCCATTTAAATTCACCATTGTGGTTGTGGTCATTGGGAATATGAGCTGTAATGTATGCTATGACTGAGTTTGTATAACTACCCAGCTGTGCTGGTGGGTACACCTCTAACATGCATGTTCAACAGCGACACTGACTTGTTTATAAGCCTGAGCCTCGGTTGGTTTTTTTTTTTTTTTTGTAAAATATATTTATCAATAAATTGGAGCATTCTTTGCTGTGTTGAGAGCAAAAGGCTAATTTCCTCACCACTGTTTTTGGAAGAGCGGCCTTTCCTGAGTGATGGCTGTTTTACAGTGGCAGCAAGAAGTCTGCCTGCACTGAATTAGACCCTCGAGAACTTTGGAAGAGGAATCCTTTATAATGGTGATGCAGATCCGAGACAATGTTTGTCTTCCCCTTCAGTTATCCTGTGCTGTAAAAGTTGCTTAGGAGAAAGGATGGAAGTTGGGTACCTGTGATGCTGGATCTGAAAACATGGTGCTTTCCCCCCTCCCCACTAAGCAGAATTGGCCTCAGATTTCCCCAGGGGCTTGTCTTAACATGTTAACTTCACAGGGGAGAGAACAGCAATGACTTGTTCTGTTTTTGCAGGTGTCTCATTTCCCCGAAGCCTATAGAGAGACGCTGCACACCTACAAGATAAGCGAGCAAGATACAGATGTAAGAGCACCTCTCCCTCGCTGTCACCTGTATGCCTGCTCCATCTTCCCTCCTGCTGCTACCTCTCCACCCTCCACCCCTTGGAGGTTACGCCTTTTTTTCCCATTTCTCTTACTATCATTAGATGAGCATCTTTTCTGCTAGTGGAGCTGCAAGGCCTTGCGCATTCTCGGTCACCATCAATCACCAGTCCTGTGCTGTCTTTTCCTGTTGCATCCTTCCCTCGAACTCAATGTGTGTGTTTCGTGCTGGTATAATTGTGTGTGAGTCTCAGACTGTGGACTGCCAGCAGCCGAGGCCAGCACTCTGGCTGGAGGACTGATTGGTGGATCTCCAGCACCCCAGATTGATGGCTTGTACTGCATCCTAGTGCATCTCTCTGCCATGGAACGCATGCGCCACATTTGATTTCTCTCCTTACTTCCATGACAGAAGCTCCTGGGAAAGCTCTGCGAGCAGAACAAAGTGATGAGGGAACAGGAGAGGCTGGTTCAGCAACTCCGGGCAGAGAAGGTAAGGAGCAGAAATCACAGCAAAAGGCTCCACTTACTAGGAGGCTCCTCCCCTGAGGGTGCTCTGTGCACCTGCAGCAGATGGAGGGGAATTGCCCCTCCCCCCTTCCTGGCTTCTCCTGGCTAGCAAATGTACCTTTCTGCTGCCATCACACCTGACTGCAGCAGAGGGAGAAAGACTGAAGGAAAGTGGCGGCCTTAGGGTGGACACGATGAGTGACCTTTAGGTTCGTTCAAATGAAGATGCAGAGACTTGTTCTAAACAGAACTTTGTATTTAGAACGTATTTACATAGAACAGCTTCAAAGAAATCACACTCAGCTCTCTCTCTACACATCTCACTTCAAAGACAGCTCCACACACACTCCCACAGACTCACTGACTCACAGTCCAGTTCAAGCCCGTACATAAATCGCAACATTTACCCGAACATATCACATGATCATGTTCCCGCCTAAAAGCTCAGTTGCAAACCCATTTCAACTTGTAAATTAAATCTAGTGTTCCAAAACATATCCCAACACCCCTCCAAATTTCAAGTTGAAATGATATACACATACATTATACATAGTACATTACACACAGTACATTCATAACTATACATTTTAAACTTTCTACATAACCTGACATTTCCAGCAACTTGCACATAACATTGTGCCTAACTGTTGCAAATGTCATGTCAGCCTTGTCCTGACTTGTGCTGCAAATTACCATTACCCAAAGCCTTCTGCTTGGACACCCACCTGAAATCAATTACCTTCTTCTCAGGTGGTAACTGGCATCTCTCAAACATTTTATCACCTATGGCAGCTCTCCATCTTAGCTGCTCTGTTTGCTCATCTTTATTTTCCTGGCTATTTACAATTACAGGAAGATTCAAATTGTCTTTCTCCTCATCCAGATTCTGTGCCTCACTGTTAGACTCAGCCCTTTGCTTTGTTAATACTGGCTGCTGTGTCTGAGCATCAGAACCTTCTGGCAAATGCACAGGAGAATCCTTTACCCTTTCACTTTTCTTGCTTACAGGGTATGCAACAGGTTTAGTAATTTTGCAAGTTGCACAGTCCAAATAATTGTTGCACTCTTTCAATTTTAAACCCTGTGCACTCTCAATTGTTCTTTTCAGTGCTGCAAACCCAGAATGTCCTAATCTCCTGTGTAGTAAATGAATACAATTATCATGCTCAGGGGTGTTTGCAAACACATTCATACACTCCTGATTTGCATTGCCCTTTGAAACATCTTGCAGCATGTATAAGTTCTCATTTTCACACACATGCACACACACATCATTGCCTTTCATAATGCTGCAAACATTATCTTCAAACTGTACTTTAAAACCTTGTTTGCAAAGGCAAGAAACGCTTAATAGATTGTGTTGTAGGTCAGGAACACAAAGGACTTCTTTTACAGACTCACCCAGAGAAGGTATAAAAATTTCTCCCTTGCCCTTCACTGAGGTGCACACACCATTAGCCAAACTGACATGGGCTTTTGGTGTAGGCACCAGCTCAGTGAACAAAGCAGGGTCTACTGCAACATGCTGGCTAGCACCAGAGTCCACTAGCCAAGTCTGTTGTTCACTGTCTTGGGTCATCTTGACCACGGAGACTTTCCCTTCTTCCTTGCCCCTCCATGAGTCCGGTCCTTTCTTCCTTTGGAGTCTTTCTTGTGTGCAGTCACGTTGCAAATGTCTTTCGGATCCACATCTGAAGCACCTTTTGATGAATTGCACGTTTGAGCTCTTCTTTTCAGTGCTCTGGATCCTGCTTGCTGCTGGGCTGCTGCTGCTGGCTCTAATTTTTAAATTCTCTGACCTTTTCTCCTCTTCCTCCAACAAACGCCCGGTCAGGAACGCCACGGTCATTTCACTCTCTGCAATTGCCTCTAGAGTGAGCACAAAAGTATCATAACTTGAGTCCAGAGAGCTCAGCAAAATACAAGCCCTTTGTGGCTCAGGAAAGTTCATTCCTTTCTCCTCCAGCTCTTGGAATGTCTGCCTCATAAACTGGAGGTGTTCTTTCATGCTGCCTCCTGGTTGAAGCCTTGTTCTGTACAACTTTCTGGACAACATAATCTTGGAACTCATTGTGTCCCTCACGTACAGACTTCTCAAAGTCCTCCAACACTCATGGGCTGTCTTTATGCCTCTCACGTGCACCAGTTGGTCATCCTCCAGGGACAGTATCAACGTGGCCAGAGCCCTCTCATCCAGTCTGGACTTTGCCTCGTCATACTCATCTGGAGGGTCTTGGACGATGGTCCACAGCTGTTCACGACGCAGGAACATTTCCATCTTGGTGCTCCAGGCCATGTAGTTATTCCCTGACAGACAGGTCAAGGGAAAACTTGCCATGCTGACGTTGGTCTGCATGCTGACCTCACCAGATGCTTCTTCCTCGTCTCAGCTTCCTCCAACCTGGAACTGGTCACTTCTGGTCAACTCAATGTCCTTCTAACGGCCTGCTGGGCCCATAACCTGAAGGAAAAGTGTTGGCCTTAGGGTGGACACGATGAGTGACCTTTAGGTTCGTTCAAATGAAGATGCAGAGACTTGTTCTAAACAGAACTTTGTATTTAGAACGTATTTACATAGAACAGCTTCAAAGAAATCACACTCAGCTCTCTCTCTACACATCTCACTTCAAAGACAGCTCCACACACACTCCCACAGACTCACTGACTCACAGTCCAGTTCAAGCCCGTACATAAATCGCAACATTTACCCGAACATATCACATGATCATGTTCCCGCCTAAAAGCTCAGTTGCAAACCCATTTCAACTTGTAAATTAAATCTAGTGTTCCAAAACATATCCCAACAAAGACAGTCATTTTTTTTTTTACATAACCTTTTTTTTGTAAGCTGCCTTGAGGGCTTTCAAATCATAAAGCAGAATACCCATAACTAAATTAGAAATGAATTGAGTAACACCGCAGATCAACTGCTGTGCTTTCTGCCACTTTGAGTGGGCCTGGTTGCCCCAGGGGCTTTCTGAGGCCAGAAGCTCATTGTACGGCTGAAGAATTAATTTGTGAGGTCTTTGTCATGAGGTTGTTTTCTCTGAGGCCAAGGTTTTTAGCTCTCCTGAAGCCAGGAGGTAAACATGCTACAATGGACTTTTATCACAGGGAGATGTTAAGAGCTTTCAAATCCCAGGGCAATGCAGCACCAGATGCATGCTGAATACTCACTGATGGCCATGGAAGAAAACGGTTTCATCTTTCCAGGTAGATGAGCATGTTAAGTTCCATCTGCCCATCATCTTATTATTAGCCTGCAACCCTGGCCTATTCAGGCAGTTTCAAATGTGTGAGGATTAAACAGGAACAGTCTGGCTAACCACACTGCCTGTGCTGACACACCAAGCCTCCCCCCCCCCCAAACATACATTGGACATCTGTATATTCAGCAAATGAACCTATTAAGGCCCAGGGTCTTTGGGGCCTTTGAGGGGGGGAGCATGGCTAATTGGCATGTTCCCATTCCGCACATGAGGGGTGGTAATTTCTGAAGAGAGCTTCTATAGCAGTGGTATTCCAACTTTTTAGATGGAGATCCACTTTTTAGAATGGCACTTGTGTCGGGACCCACCGGAAGTGATGTCATCAACCTGGAAGTGATGTTGTAGCAGGAAGTGACATCATCAAGCAGGAAGTGCTGTCATTGTTACATAATAAAATGACACTCCTGAAATGCATATTGGCATTCTTGGACTGCAGCAATTATAAAAATATCCCTGACAAAAAGCAGGATTTTTGATTTTTTTACAAATATGATGTAAAAGCACTGAACTAAAAACAAAATTTAAAAAAACCCTCACTTGAAAATTCAAATTCACAAAAGGAATATAACAAGAGTAAGGTATGTAGTTTCCAAAATGGATGCTCCCAACTTTCTGCGACACACCTGACCCACCAAGTGGGTCTCAACTCACAGTTTGAATAACACTGTTCTATAGAATGATGGTTCAGTTACATTAACCACTTTGCTCTGAACACGTCTAGGAAAAAGGTAAGCTTCTTGATTTTGGACATAGGAAAAAATTTGCCCCCCCCCCCCCCCGCTCAAGATGCAGTGCCTGAGACCAGAATAGGAACTTCAGCTAGAGCAGAGAATGGTCTTTGAGGCCTGGATGTGCTATCTGACAGATAGCATTTTTGTGTTCTTTTTTAAAACTTGTCCATCCAATTCTCACCTCTAGGAGAGCCTAGAGAGCGCACTGATGGGGACGCACCAGGAGCTGGAGATGTTTGGGAGTCAACCGGCTTACCCAGAAAAGCTGCTGCATAAGAAAGAATCCCTCCAGAATCAGCTGATCAATATTCGGGTGGAGCTATCCCAAGCGAGCACGGTAATCCCAAGCAAGACATGTCCCCTTGCCTTCTTGCACAAAGAGCCAAGCCCTTGGGAATCTTGAAGGATAATGGCCAATTGCAGGGAGGAATGTGGGAGGGAAGACTTGCAAATTGAATTGACCCTTGTTAGGGCACAATCCTAAACTGAGTTAGGCTGGCATAAACTAAGCCAGCAAAGCCTGACAGCACAAGGGACACTCTCGGAGTCAAAGAGGCCAGCACACAGACGTGAGCCATCCTCCCTGACTCCGAGAGTAGTCCAAAGATGCTTTATGGGGTCCTTGTGCTGGCCAAACTTTTTTGGCTTAGTTTGTGCCGGCCTAACTGCAGTTTAGGATTGCGGGCTTAGTCACATAGCTCTGAACCAACCGGGCATACACTCTCAGCTGTGCTCAAACCCCTTGTTTTTAAATGGAGCAAAAGCACAACTTAGCCTCCGAGGTCTGCGTGTGGCCTGCATGGCAGACTAGTGCAAGCATGGGTCTCTCTCGCTCTCTCTTCGTGAACATGGGCTTTGCCCAGCAGCGTTCAATGCTTCTGCAGTAGCATGGAATGCGCCAATGGAGCCTTGTGTCCCCAGCCAAGCTTGCATGGGCCGCTTGCTCTCATTGCTTTGCCAGTGCTGGCGCTGCATGTGCCAGGGGAGATCTGGTGTTGAAGGGAGGAATGTCTGCTGGCCTGGCACTATAAATCTCTTCATTCTTTTTGTCTCTTGTGTTTCCTTTCTTTTTTCCCATTTAAAAAAAAGAAAGAAAGGAAAAGAGGGAAGAGAAGACGAAAACTACCTACTATTTAATGGGAAGGTGCAAACCCCCACCCCCACCCCTATGAATTCTTCTGACTTATGAGTGCCAGCCATTAATTTGCATTGTGCAAAATCTCATGGAGATAATCAGTGAAAATCTCTTGTTCCACTTTGAATGGAAGTCCTTGTTCTGATTCTATTGTTTGCCCATTAGTCTCCCCTGGCACAGAAATGTCATTCGAAGTAAGCCTGTTTTTTTCCAGTATGTGTAGCAAGTTTCGTTTTGGCAACGGGAGTGTACTCAGACTTTCCTTGACCTCTAAAGACAAGTACTGTAGGACAGCATCTTTCACTAATGCAGGTTTCACCAAAGGTTTGTTATCCAGTGCCATAGTGCACACCCAGGTTTAGTTGGACTGCTAGCCAAATACATACTTGGACAGTTAGCATTTTCCTAGCATATTTCAGTGTGCATTTTCCTGCACCCCAGGGACACAGAGAGGAGACTGTGAGTGTGTTGATATCTTGATGGGACTGTTTGCAAATCCCCACAGGCATTGGCCAACAGCACCATCGAATATGAGAACCTGGAGGGTGAGGTGTCAGCCTTGCATGATGACCTTTGGGAACAGCTGAACTTGGACATCCAGGTGAGAGAATGGAATCTCCAGATCAGCAGAGACTGAGGGAAATACTTGAAAATCCAGGTCTGATCTGGGCACATAGTTACATGGGGAGGTCCAGCACACTGGGTTGCCAGTTCACTTCCTGCGCAAGCCAATGGAGAGACTCAACCCTAATTGTAAACCAAGACCATCTATATTTGACGGAGTTGCTGATCTGTACACTTAAGCCATTGATTACAGTCATGAAAGAATTCTGATAATTCGTTTTGTGTTGGATTCTGCAGATTCAAGTAAAAATGTCATAACCAGGTTTCAAGGAATATGCATGCATGTGCACCTGAATTCTGTGCACTTCTGCCATGATCGGTCATGCCAATTGTGCATGCACATACCAGTTATGTGCAGAGCTGACCATTTGCATGTGCTATTACTGGGTCTCTACTCTCATTTTATGGGTCTCATAGTGCAAGTCAGATATGAAAATACGCTAAAAGAAACTTCACAACAGTCAAATCTGTTGTCTCTTACAGCCAGCATTAACAGTAAAACATTAGTTGTTGTCGTTCTTAATTCAGATGCACACTTTGATAATTGTTTAATATGTCCTTTCTATTTTAGAGCTCCATAACCTGCCCTGTTCCTCAAATCCAACCCCCCCGTGTGTGTGTGTGTGTGTGTGTGTGTGTGTGTGTGTGAGAGAGAGAGAGAGAGAGAGAGAGAGAGAGAGAGAGAGAGAGATTTAAGCATATTCTGCTAGGATTTGTTGTGACATCCTGTACTTAAAAGCAATTATGCAATCTCAGCAATTATGCAATAATTGCAATTACAGCAATTATGGCCTGTAACAACTTCTTCACAGGCAACATGGTCCTTATTATTGATAACCTTTCTGTGCTTTGAAGAATACTCCCCCCCCCAAACACACAGAGACAAAATGCCACTGCTGGGATGTATGTTATTGTCATAAGACTGCAGTGGCTTCACAGTAATGCCTAACAGGCTTTCAGAACCTTGGAAACAGCGTGCAAATTTTGCCCCTTCCACTTTGGAAAACTGGCATGGTTAACATGTCGGAGTAAAACTGGGAAGACCTGACCTCAAATCTGCACTCCTGACACGAAGCTTCCTTAAACTTAACTCAGCCTAATCTAACTCATAGGGTTGTTGTGAGAATAAAAGGGAAGGAGGACAGGAATGTCGCACCCCTCTTGCCAGGAGAGTATATCTGCTGCCATGCTACAAAGGCAGAACGTGAGACATGGAAAGCACCAAAGTACAAAATAGGCACTGCAACTTAAGACAAAAGCCTCTGGTGCTGTTGCATGTCATTGACACCAGATAGAGTAACGATGTCTAATCCATACTTTCCTTCCTATGTAAATGACACTTGACCTTCCTGCTGCCTCCGTGAATGAAGCCATTGTCTTCCTTCGCTGCTCTGAGGTCAGCTTATTTCCCAGATTCCTCACATTTAAACAGCGCCCAGATTTCGTTGAAACAGTTTGTGCATTTAGCCTGAAAGGAGACGTTCTGCTCTTCTTTGTGTTTATTTGCAGAGACAAATGAGGCAGAAGCTACTCTCTCCCCCCCCCCAATGGAGTGAGTGTCGCTTCAAAGCCATTTAGTCATCAGGGTCCCTTTGGTCCTTGGGCTTGCCAAAAACAGCTCTCTGTTTTTTTTCAGTGCTCCTGACCCACAGATTCAGTGCTAATGTTCAGGGGGCCACAGTATGCATGCATTGTTGCCAGTCCAGACTGCTAACAGAGACCAGCACAGGATTGCCAAGGGGTGTGCAGTCCGCATGGCTGGCTTTTGAGGCTCACTGCAGGTTTGTCCCAGAAGAAAGGGACC
Organism: Lerista edwardsae; assembly: GCA_029204185.1. NCBI lineage: Eukaryota > Metazoa > Chordata > Lepidosauria > Squamata > Scincidae > Lerista > Lerista edwardsae. Next base: position 5,375,202 of record JAJKFI010000052.1, on the reverse strand, counting down.
TGCCATGACTTACCCTTACAGGACCCTTTCCATGTTTCTAGCTGAGTTCTGCAGTGCTGAACCAGGAACAGAGCATGCCACTGTATGGGTGGATTCAAAGCTAATTCAAGCATGGAGCAGGCACACAGTACAGTCTGTGCTATCTTCAGTATGCACTGAGGAAGCTCCTTGGTGGAAAAGGATTTTGCCCAAAAATTCCCCCATGAGTGCCAAGTAAGCACTGCACAGAGACGGTAGAATGCTGCTCCCTGATGTGCTAGCTTTGCATGCCCATCTTATTGGATGAACATTGGAACCCGCAATTTAACCAACCTTGATTTAGCGGACTTCAGAAACAATGGTTATTTTCTGCTCCATTAAAAACTATGGACACGCTCCATTGGGCATTAACAGACACCCCTTCTCCCCATTCGTCCATTAAATTGAGGGTCCGATGTATATCCCATCTTTCCTCCATCATGGAGCTCAAGGTAGCATGCATGGGCTTGCCAGATGATCACCCATCTGCACACTGAGACCTAGACTGGCGTAGTGCCAGTGGGGTAACAGTCTCTTGTGCCCTGGAGCCCAGAATATGTCGATCTGTTGAAATGCATGGATATTTCAATATGGTTTCAATGAAGCAACTCTCATCCTTCCCACTATGTCCAGATTTGAAAGGATCAGTCACAGAAGGACAGTCCCGTATGAATTACAGTTCATCGTTTGACTTGTACCCCAGTCTTATTTTGTACCCTAAAGTAAGTCCAATTTATTTTAATGAGGCTTAGGGCGCAATCCTAAACAGCGCCAGACTGGTGAGGCCGACGGTCCAGCGCCATATCCGACGCTGTTTAGGAGAGGCTGGAGCCTCCCCGTGGCAAGGGAGCGTGCACTCCCTTACCATAGGGAGGCTCCAGCCTCCCCTATGTGCTCCTCGGATCTAAAGAGCAGGCGCAGATCCAAGGAGACCATGCGACACAAATCGGGGCACGCAGCCTCACTGATGGGCTTAGGACGTGACCGTAGGGCCACCTCCCAAGCCCGTCCAGGTCCTACCCAAGTCCCGCCTCCCCCCTCCCCCCTCCCACCAATTCCCGTCCCGATACAGGACAGAGAATCCCTAGTGCCGGCTGGCTTCGGCCGATGTGAGGGAAGCACTGTGCGGGCACAACAGGACCAGAGATGCCAGCAGCACCGGTCCTGTTGCTTTAGCGCCAATGTGGGGGTGCTGCTAGGTGCTCCCGCATCGGCACTGATGGCGGAGCGCCGACACAACAACGTTGCACCAGCGCTCCACCCCCTTTAGGATTGTACAGCCATTCTAAGTTTGCTAGGATTGTAGTTAAGATGTTGTGTGACCTATGATTAGAGATTTGTTACTGGATTTCCTGGGGTGGTGGTGTTTTAATTTTCAAAGTGTATATCTAGCACTTCTTTGTTTACAAAACCTCACAGGCAGGTTACTACAAATCATTTAAACTAATAGTCTTAAAGCAATAAAATGCTAACATAGCATAAATCTGTGAAACTAGATACATGACTCCGCTGTCTAATAATGTTGTTGGACCTGGAACCTCATTAGGGCCAAAGGTTTGCCTCCCACAGTGTTAGCAAAAGAGAATGCTCTTTACTGAAGAGGATCCACTTAGTGGCTTGCAATTGTATAACCCTTTCATGTTCTGCCAAAGGGCCAAATAATATACATGCATGCTTTCAAGGAGAATTGCCTCCTTTTTCTTTTAAAACAGCCACATGGGGCTGCTTAGAACTGGAGCCCCTGGGGAGGAGGGGGCAAAATGTATGTGGGGAGAGAAAGAATGAGCTTTGTCTTCCCCATGTACCTTGGCTCCAATTGGGTTTGCTGCTCGGTGTAGCTGTTTTAAAGGGAAAATGGGGTGCTTCATGTAGTTTAGCCCTAAGATTAAGGGTGCAATCCTAATCTCAGTTAGGCACAGTTAGAACAGCAAAGTTTGGCCGGCACTCTGAGAGTGGTTCAAACATACTTTTCGGTGTTCCTTGTGCCGGCCTAACTCCAGGTTAGGATTGTGCCTTAAGTAATCTAGGCACAGCTCCAGAGAGATTTCTTGGCATAGAGAAAAGGCTAGGAGTGGATCTCAAAGTATACTCTGCCTGCACTCCTGCTGCTTCAGAAGCCTGAAATCTTCCACAGTTGGAGAGCTTCCAGCATCTGTACCAAAGAAGTATAAACACCCAGTCCTGGCTGCTTGAGTGGTTCTTTCGAACAAAGAGCAGAAATGTTTCAGGCTTCTGATGGACCTAATTGATCGTGACGGTAGAAAAGGCAGGCTGTGTTTGTGCTCTCGCTGGAAGGGTGATGTGCTCAGCCTGTTCTCGTGTTTTGAAGGGGTGATAAGGCTGTGCTTGTATGTACTCTTGTTCCAAGTAATTACAGTAGCTTTTACCTCCCCTGGTAACTATTCACTTCTGGTTTACCTGCGCACACATTTCCAATCTGATTCCATTCATCTTGATTTGCACTGGTGACTCCATGCGTGAATGGAACACAAAGAACAAAATGTTTCTGGCCCAGGATTTGATGAGGAGAACCTCTCCCAGGTGGTCCTGACCTTCACAGCAAAAGTGAAGATCTGTGTGGATTCTCCTGAAAAGTAGAACACACACCAATGAAATCGCCTGCATGTATCCTCTGTGGGACGAATTGCATATAGCGTCATTTGTTCTTTGTACCAAAAGAAAAAGAAAGAAAAAGAAATGCAAATCCTGCACCCCAAATTTACAATGCAAAAAGTATGCAATGTATGCAAATCAGCATATTTTGCATTATCTTGCCATATTGCGTGCTTTAAATGAGTTTTTGCAGATTGGGCAATCTGGGGCAGAAAATTGTCATGTGACCGAAAAAAGAGGTGCAGGTAAATGAAGAGCAGTAAAGGGCAGGGGTGAACAATGACTGGAAACTATGACGGAGGAACAATAGCCTGCAAGGCACACAGTTTGTCCTTGATACTGGTGCTTGAAACTGATTTTTTTTCCCAAGAAAAGAAATAATACATGATCGAGTCTCAGAAATCCACATACTCCATGCTAGTTCTTGCAATTTCAGAATCACAGAGACAGCAGTGATTCTTGATTTGTAAGGTCTGTTCTTTTGATCCTTTGTTCCTTTGATTCCTTTGAGCAAGGAAAACATCTAAGGGACCCAACTTCATTATTTTCATGGAACTGCTTTCTGATTTCTAATGCAGTCTGGGCTGATTCAGGCATGCTGGCTGGCTGATCTCCCCTCCATCCTAACTTGTCCCTTAGTACAGATTGCCTGGAGAACTGTTATGTGTGAGCAGTCTGTGAACCGGAGCCATAGGGATGCACTCTGATGCGACTGAAGCTGCTTTAAAGAGCGTTGCTGCAATTATAAAAACCCGACACCACGTTTATACATGAGTTACTACCGGTTCACACATTGCATTCAATCTTGTGACCAAGAGAGTCAGGACAGCCCAGATTCCTCCAACCTTGACATACATAAGCAGCCACAGGGCAGTGGATGTTTATTTCTGTGGTCTTTGAATTGCATTTTCTCCCTGAAGGTTCACACAGCCCATTCTCACATTAGTGCTTCTGTTACAGGAGTCACAAATCTCTTTCTTGTGCCCAATTGCACTGGGCAGAGGAGCAATTGCCAGGAGTTAGGGCAAAGTGTCTTCTGTAGAACCTTGGATTTCTGAGAGATGAACCTCACATCACCCACAAATGCAAAGCCCCAGTGGTTCGTTTTAGTACACAATGGCAGCTTGGGGATGGGGCATTTTTGTATGGAGCAGCAAAGGGGTGAGAGGGTGCTTAAAACCCATTTTCTACCTGCTATTTGTCTCCTGCAGCAGTAACTCCCCTAGCTGCTTTTGCCCCTGCAGAATTATAGTCGTGTGCCTAGATGTAGAAGAAATGTAGTTTTTACTGAAAAGAAATAGGAGTGAGAGAAGAGACGGGTGAGTTTACTTAATGGTGGAGTCGCCCTAATTTCTGGTGCCTGGACCTTTCAGAATGAAATGCTCAATCGGCAAATCCAGAAGGAGATCTGGCGGATCCAGGATGTGATGGAAGGGCTGAGGAAGAACAACCCTTCGCGGGGCACAGACACTGCAAAGCACAGAGGCAAGTGCCCTACCTCTCCTTTCTAGCCTCTGGCTTTTCCTGTCATCATGATACTGGGAGTTGCAGACAGAATGTTTTGACTATTATTTGACTATCTGGCACTCCTTCCACAGCACTTATACCTATAATTTGTTATCTGCCATCTGGACTTGTTTTGTTGTTCCTACTATTTGCTGTTGCAACCAGGGGCAGGAGCACCATTTATTGCCTGTTGGTGCCTTTATTTCAGTTGCCACATTGTGCAGACATTTCCCAGGCATAAAAAAACCACATATGCAGTGACTTTTGGGCAGTGGAGAAGCTGCTCTGGATTTTGAAGGGGCAGGAGGGGAAACAAGGTGGGAGAAAGAGACCTGAAACCCACAAAACCCTTTTAGCTCCAAAAGGAGACACGGGGAATGTTCCTGTGGTTTATTTCAAATCGCAAATATCGTTTCAGGAAGTATCCTTTCAAAAAAGTGATGCAGACCTGTACCATTTCTGGAGGGGTAGCCAAGTTACAGCCCAGTCCCAAGCAGGCTGCCCATGCAACACTGCTGCAGTGCCAAAATGGAATACCAAACCATTTGTTCCCTGACCCCGTGAGAATCTCCTGCAGCCTCTGTGGGTATACTCGAGCCACACCAGCTAAATTGCTGGTGCAAAACAGAATAGCCCATGCAGGGCTTAGGATGCGGCAGAGGTCTCCTCTGCCGTCCCCATCCCCTCTCGGGCCTGAATCACCCTCCTCCCTGACCGCCCCCTGTCTGAAAACCCCCCTCCCCTCTGTTGTCTATTTTGAGCGTTTATAGCAGAGTTGGGGGCTTGTGGAC
>JAJKFI010000052.1:5353638-5365274 GCA_029204185.1 Lerista edwardsae | reverse complement strand
CCAGTTTCCACCAGTTCTGGAGTGTGTGGTGTGAAACTGCAACACCCTCAACTGGATGTTGCTTTTCCCTTTTGTTTGTCCTGCAAGCCCTGCCATTGGTGAACCCAAATTCTAGCATTATGGGTAAAGGAGAAACATTCTATTCATTTCTTCCACAGCATAACTTTATCATGCTCCTCACCATAGTCATATTTTTCCCCAAATTATGTTGTGCCAAGCCATTCAAGGAAGGCATGCCAATCCCCTGATTACTTGGTTTGCTCTTTCCTGCACCTGTTTCAGGGCTCCACTCTCCTTTTTGAGATGGGTAATGAGAAATATTCAGGGGTTTCCCCAAGCAGCCTGCATTTCCTGGGTATGCCTGTGCTCTTCAGTCTCTTGCATCAATGCAAGAGGCTTTAACACCCTCCAGTACTTCCTTCTTAGAAAATGAATGACAGTCTGCTATACAATGAAACTCAAAGGATTCCCATGATAGTGCACATGGATCTCTGCTTCTTCTTCTTTTACTCCCCTGCACTCATTAAGAAAAAAAATACCATGCATGGAGTGGCAGTCTGTGCCTGATTATACATGCCAAGAGTCTGGCATCCAGCCCTGATTCTGCATAAGTGCAGTGTGCCAGCTCTTCTATATCCAAGGTGGCCAGGTAGGTGACCTGAAATGCCCTCGGTCCTGCCTAGCAATGAGAAAGCTGCACCAATCCATCATGGAAAAAGAACCAAAAGTGCTGTAAGGACTGGTTTGCAAAATGGCCCAATGTGCATCAAGCTGTATAACTCTTTTTAACAGAATGTCCTTTTTTCAGCTCTTTCGGGGGAAGAGTAGTTTTGAGTTGTCTTCATACCCCTGTGCTTTCTGTCTCTCTAGCTTCCAGCTCAAAGACCTTTTCCCCATGAATCCATCTGCTCATGGAAATGCAAGGCTTACTTATGGCTTCCTCTTACTTTTCTGCAGTGAACCTTGGCCCATCAGGAACCTACAGCTCCAACAGCCCGGCCAGTCCTTTGAGCTCAGCCAGCCTCACAAGCCCCCTGAGCCCATTCTCGCTTGTGTCAGGATCCCAGAGTTCCCCTACCAAGCAAGGCAGCAATGAGGTGAGTGAATCTATCATTGCCTGGGGCCAGAGCGTGCAGTAAGAGGGAAGACGGAGGGTTCTACTCTGTGCTCAGGATGCTCTCTCACATCTTTTTGTCAAGATTCCACCAGTAGGTGGCAACCCAGACCTTGTTCTGACATGGACAGCAGAGGCTGCTGCAGTTCCTTTTTCAGCTGAACTGTGCCATGCATGCTGATCCTGCCAGTGTAGCAAGACTAATGGTTATCAGCATAGAAAGTGACAGCCTTAGTTGTAGATTGCAGGTAACTGGGGGTCTGATTCACAGCATCAGTCATCAGCAAAACACTAAACTTGGGAACACCCTTGAAAATACAACATTTGTGTTCCCCTTTTGGTTGTTAAGTTTCTTTTAGACGTGAAACTGAATAGCCATGAAATTGATCATTGCATGATAATGTTCAGTTTTGTCATTGACCTTTATTCTGCAAGGCCCACCGTGTTCCTTCTGACCCTCGCATAGCAGCTTCATGTTCAGTTCTTGTAAAGGGAAGCCTGAGCCACTGGATTGTCAGATAGGGCACTTCCCATTTCACTTCCTTGCCCATTCAAAATGGTGCAGGACACTAAATGTATCCATATTAGGAGGACACAAAATTTCTCACCTAAGCATGTGTAATTGCTCAGCTGTATCCAATCCAGGCTCCTGCCCACAAGTGCACATGAACCCTAGTCCCACTCACTGTTCATCCCTGTGCATGTGTGGAAACATCCTGCACTGCTAAAATCTTGTGATACTAATGCATATGGAAATGCCATTGGGTCTTTTATGCTCATAGCAGTTGTGTCATAGATATTGGTTTGCATTGTATGGCTGCTGAAATAATAAAAAAAAAGTCCCTATTTGGGGTCATGGGCCTTGAAACAGATGCATTTTTATGTTGCAATGTCAGATGATTTTGGAGCCACTGAAAGTACAGTCTGCTCTCATCTTGTGCACCTGGTTCAGCTGTACCAGGCTAAAAACAGGCTTGCTGGGCTAGATAAAGGTCTTGCTCAGCAAGGGAAAAGGCTGACTTTGAGGTCTGCACACTGGGGTGCTTGGTTGCAGCTGCCCTATTCTGGGTCTAACACCTGTCTCTGTTGGAGTCTGTGTCTCACTAATTCTCTTTTCCTTCCCATTCTCACAGTTTCTCTGCTCTTCCTCCTAACACTTCTTGGCTTCCTCTCCAATTCAGGAGCCGGGTCCACCTCGACCTCCCCTTCCCAAATCATATGTGCCCTTGGAATCTCCTCCGACTGTCCCTCCGCTCCCTACCGAGAGCCGCCTCTGGCCGTATCCTAATTCCCCTTCCTGGCAGCAAAGCAGCGAGGCGAAGAGGGGACAGGTATCAAAATGGCGTTGGAAGGCTGGAGGCATGCGCTGTCCTTTGCTACGCTCAGCAGGAACCGCGGGAGGGCAAGGGAGCCAGCCAGCTGGGTTACACAGCCTCTCTTTCTCTGCCAAAATATACGCCCCTGAGCCCGCTGTGAAGATGGGCAACTTCATAGGTGATATTTTTCCTTGGTATCGACTGTATCCAGGTTTGAGAAATGTCATCTGAAAAGCACCCCGTTCAATGGGGCTTACTCCCTAATTAGGATTGCAGCCTAAGGGCCCAATACTATCAAATTCGCCAGCGCTGGTGCAGCCGTATGAATGGGGTATGCACCGCATCCTACAGGAGGGAGGGGCAGTCATGGAGACCTCCTCCAGATCAGCTGCGGCTGCACCACCGCTAGAAGGTTTGGGCCAGTAGTGTCATCTTACCGGTACGCTGGGCGGGTCTTCCGGGTGATCGGCAGCGCGCTTGCTGCGTTCCGTTGCATAATGGCGAAAGCCCGCCCGCCGCAGTGGGCGGGCTTTCGCCATTACACAATAGAACGCAGCGAGCGTGCTGCCGATCACCCGGAAGACCCGCCCAGCGTACCGGTAAGATGACACTACTGGTTTGGGCCCTAAAGCTTCTAGGGCAGTTGGCCTTCTGGAGAATGTAATGAACTACGTTCTCTGAAAGGCTGACCCTGAATCAAGTGGGGACTAGGGTGGGAATGGGACTTGGGTTTCAAATTGGATGGAGACCAAAATAAGGCTACTGTTGCTGTTTTTCAGAGAGATGAAAAATGTTTGCTGGTCGTTGTGTGAATTCTACCTTTGCCTCACAGGCTTTGTGGGTTTTGCAGATAACACAAAAAGTTCTTGTACCTGTTTGGTTGGGAGTGAGGAAATACACACACACGAGAAGCAATGCCTCTCTTAAACCACTTTTAGCTCTGCCAGAAACAGTTGTCTGCATTCTCCGCATTTATACTCAACCCTACATTTCTAACAGTGGTCAGCTTTTCTGTACAGAGAGGCATCTACTGGCCCCCTCGGTACATACAGAGGTGTATAAAAAAATGCAAGAGAATATTGTGGTCAGGAATACACTCATCTGAGAATGCCTCTAAACTCAAGCTTGGATTCATATTTATGGAAGCTAGGCTCCACCCAGGTGACTTTAATTCACATTACACACAGACCCCACCACCACCACCACCCTGTGAAGGTAGCTGGAATATTTCAAAACTGCTGAGTTGACTTTTCATATTGGTGTTGAGAGGGCATCGTGCATATTGGGATCCAGTAAAACGTGGTTTGAGATTGCAACCATTATAGGCCACTTGTGAGATGGGTGGGGAGAGAAAACTGTAGCTGTCACAATATCTATCCTTGCTGACTCCAGTGGAATTCCTCAGATTTTTCACATCAGAAACTCAAGGCAGCAATTTAGCCTAGGGAACTCAGGGGAGTTCCCTGTGAGCTAAATCTTAGGGCAGGGGCTCCCAAACTGGAGGGGTCGCAACTGGCCCCTTAAGAGGTGGGGGGAGAGCAACGCACTTGAGAGGTTCACGCTGCTGCAGGGGGTAAAAGGGTTTTTTTTTAACCATACCACATGCAGCTCTGGCCTCCAGGGAGCCTCCAGACCCCTCTGCAGAGCTTCCCACACCTCCAAACCAGAAGTGGCTCATTTTTTACTATCTTTAGTTGTTTGGAGGCACGGGGAGCCCTGCAGAGGGGTCTGCAGACCCCACAGGAGGCCAGCGCTGCATGGGTTAAGGGGAAAAACCTTTTACCCCCAGCAGCAGTGTGATCCTCATGATTGTGTTGCTGCCTTTGCCCCTCCCGCAACAACTTACCTGGTTTCTAAACTCCTGAGTTTGGAAATCTCTGTCTTTGGAGGGGGGAGAGATAAGTGAGAAATTAAAACTGTTACATTTTGGGGGGAAAAGAAACCAGCCATTGACTTTTCAATCAATTTTTTTTTCAGTTGTAAAGTGTGCCACTCTCAAAAGTGCATTTTAATTACTGCAATGCGTTGTATCCAAAGAAAGTCACGAATAAGCACCACTTGCAGTCAATGAGCCGAGCTAATGGTCAATTTCAGTGTGTGCTACTGAAATTATAGTGAAATTCCCTCTCCAAAAGCCAATGCGAAGGGTCACTGGACCCTCTGCATGATGTGGGGGCTACAAAGAGAAGGGGGTAAAATACTAACAAAAACCATAACTGTAGGTTCGGGTCTAGCCTCTGTTTCGGGTATTCCTCCACAGCCCTATATGATACATCCTGGGCTTTTGTCAGGCGTCCCCCAAGCAGCAACTGTGGGTGGTGCTAATGGCTCAGGGTGCAGTCCTAACCAACTTTCTAACATCTGGGTAAGGGCAATGCAACTCTGGGGTAAGGGAACAAACATTCCCTTACCTTGAGGAGGCCTCAGTGATTGCCCCAACTGCAGGATGCAGCACATTGGCACAGCTATGTCAGCGCTGGAAAGTTGGTTCAGGTTGAGCCCTCAGAGAGTTTCAGTAGTGAGGAGGAGACAAGGAACTTGCCTTGCATGCGTGACAATGTCACGGTTGTCAGAGAGTCACTTGGGACCCAATTCACAGGATTTGCAAGATGTTTACAGTCCAGAAGTTCAGCTTCAACTGTACAGAGATTCGTGCCTATATTCTGGAAGTTAATGTTTTTGCTGGTACGTGAACCGTGGCAGAGGTTGTTGCAGTATGTAAAGTGACCTCAGGGTGCTTGTTTGGGGCAAGAGGCCAATGTAATGGTTGCAGCTCAGTTGCCTTTGGCTCATTCAATGCCATCCTTCCCTGTGGCTTTAGTTCTATTACGCTTTTGCATTCCTCCATCTCCTGTGGTAGTCATCTCTTCTCCCAGCAGAGACTGTATGTGAGATGAAGCAGATGGAGAGGGACTTGGGCAGGTTTTGCTGCAGACGTTCTTCTTCTCCCCAGAGGAAGAGTCTTCTCCGCAGAAAGTACCTCTTCCCCAAGCTGTTGCTTATTTCCTGATGAAGGGCACAATGATTTTTTTCAAAACTTCATTACACTTGAACAGTTCCTGGTCTCCAAGCAGAGTGGCGGTGGCAATAACCACGATGGTTCAATGTAATAAGCTTCATTCGCCAATGTATTTATCCAGCCTAAAATGTCTAAGGGCTCAGTCCTAATCTGGAGTTAGGCACAGTTAAGACAGCAAAGTTTGGCTGGCACAAGGGACGTTTGGACCACTCTCAGAGTCAGGGAGGATGGTGCAAGTCAGAGAGGATGGCCTCTCTGACTCCGAGAGTGGTCCAAACATACTTGACGGTGTCCCTTGTGCCGGACAAACTTTGCTGGCCTAATTGTGCCGGCCTAACTCCAGGTTAGGATTGTGCTCTGAATCATGTTAGCAGTTGAAACAGGATGGGCTCATTGCAGGTATCTTTGACACCTGGGCCTTAAGCTCATGGAGATTTGGCCTTGAGTTGACCATAAACTTTCTGCAGACATTAAACAAAGCTTGGACTTAATCTGGGAAGAGTGACTCTGAAAGGTTGAGGCTGTGTTGAGCAAGATTTCCTTTACAATCTGATTCTTCTTTAAGAAAGAAATAAAGAAACGCCCCCAATCCTAGCCAATAGCTTTGGATGCTATTGGTTCTGAACCATCACATCTCAGTTTTGCTTCCAGTTCTTCAAATAAGAGTCAAGCATAATAAATTAGTCCCATTATTTTTGAAAGCTGAAAAAACCTGTGCAAGTGCTTCTTCAGCTCCCTGTTTCCTTTCCCTGTGTTGCCTGGCTTTTCATTTCTGGCATGTCTGTCTGCGTCTGAAACGTGTGTGCTTAAGGAAAGTGGCAGCTGTCTTGAGGCAGGACCTTTGTGCCATTCAGCCCACCCAGCCAGCCCTCTAGTTTCTCACGAGAAATGCATTTGCTCCCACAGTCCAAGTCCAGCTATGAGCAGAGCAAGAAGGAACATCTCCGGACGCCTCCTGCAGCCGAGGCAGGGCTCTTGCAGACACGGCAAGAACAAGAGGCTGATAAGCAAGTCGCTCTCAACAAAGGTATCTCCTGGCAATTCTGGGCGGGGGTGGGGGTGATTTTTCTCTTTTCAACTATTTTTAACCCTTTCTGTCATCTGTATTCAGAGAAGATGACATCAGTTTTTGAAACAGCTGATCTTCTAAAGTGCCTCGATGCAAAGAGGAATGATGCTTATGAAATTATCCATTTTGAAAATGCATGTTCCCACATAGATTATAATCATCCTGTCCTCCTTTCAACAAATGCATAGCAGCATACCATGCCTCCCCCTCCGTTTTATCCCCACAACAGCCCTGCGAGGTAGGTTTCACCTTTTTACTCTGGGAAGCACCTGGACTAGATGGCCACTTGGTGTGACCCAGCAGAGCTCTTCTTATGTTGGGACCTACTGTAAGGGTGGAAGCAGTTCCCAAAAATGAAGCCTCCATTTTCCCCCCCCCACCTTTATCATTGCAATTGCCTTGAGGGATAGTGACTGACTCAAGGTTACCCATGGCTAAGCAGAGATTTGAAACCAGGATTCTGAGGTTGACCAGTGACTTCGAGGTTGACCAATGATTTCAAGGTTGACCATTGGTATAAGATGCCATTTTCATTTTCAATTAAAAATACCCTTTATTTCATGGCAGTTTTGGTTGTCAAATCATCCGCAGGTGCCAAGCCCACAGGGGAGAGCCTACCTCAACTCTTCAGAGCTCTGCTTCAGTCATGTCTGGATAGTATTCTGAAGGCCAGAAACTGTCACTTCTAGTTTTCAGCTCCAAACTGGAAGTGATGTTTTAGCCCACAGAAGACTTTCTGAGGGCCAAGGAGGCAGCTTGTGGCTGTGTGCTGCTTCCCAGCCCTCAGAATTCCCTCCAGACATGACTGAAAAGCAGCTCTGGTTGCATTCAGAGGGAAAACTGCCTAACCCATGAATATGATTATCTGTGCGTTTCAGTATCTGCAGGTGTTCCAGGAACGGAATTCATGGATAACTAGGGGAGACCTGTATATGTATTTGAAAGAAAAATGGTTAACCCAGTGGTGGTATCTAAAGTGGGAGGAACCAGAACGCTGGGCGAGATGTACAGTTGATTGGCAGCCCGTCCATTCCATTCCACCGCCTGCCTGCCCGCCATGCGGGCTGCCCCCGGTTGGCACACCCCACCGCTGCTCGCCCAGGCACCTGGCTCGCCCCCCACCTGTCCCCCCTGGCGAGCAGGCGCACCCTCCGAGGCCAGGGCAGCCCACGCGACATGCGGGCGAGCGGGCAGGCGGCAGAACCGAACGGACGGGCAGCCAATCACACGTAAGTCCCGCCCAGCGTACCAGTTCCTCCCGCTTTAGATACCACCACTGGGTTAACCTCTGGCGGGTTTAGCTTTGTTCCTTGTTGGAAAGAGGCCACCCAGTCCCAAATAAGGCTCTTCTCAGAAACATGGTGATGTTTTCCAAGCCTGTCCTGCCATTGCCAGTAAGGGCGCAATCCTAAACTGAGTTGGGCTGGCATAAACTAAGCCAGCAAAATTTGGCCAGCACAGGGGTCACCATAAAGTATGTTTGGACCACTACGAGAGTCAGAGAGGCCAGCACACAGACGTGAGCCATCCTCCTTGACTCCGAGAGTAGTCCAAACAGGCTTTACGGTGGCCCTTGTGCTGGCCAAACTTTGCTGGCTTAGTTTATGCCAGCCTAACTCCAGTTTAGGACTGCGCTCTAAATTAACTTTCAGCTTCCTTTCTGATTAATCTCTTTGGCCCTGTGCATTCTCCTAGTTGGCATTGTTCCCCCAAGAACCAAGTCACCGATGGATGAGGACACCACGTCAGGCGTGGTGAGGAGGAGCGCCAGCAACCTGGCCAATGGACTTAACTCCCGGGTAAGGCCAAATTATCTTATTTTTACCATAAGAATTTGTCATTGGATGGTTGGGGATGGGGACAGCATATGGAGGTCCTATGGGCTGAAGCAAGTGGTTGAGATGGAGGAGAAGATGACTAGAGAGGGACTTGGGGCCAAACCAGAAATGACACAGGACAGCGTAATTTGGGTCATCTACATTTTTGGCCCTTGCTAATTAGTAGCCCTGCAACTATTTCTTCCCTGCCTTTCTTTAATGGTTGCCACTTTTTCTATGAACCAAATCAGTTGGCATGTCAGCCTTTGCTTTGCTAACGAGCAGCTCCGTGGGACAGCTTTGAAAGGGACAGCCCTTCACCCATATACATCCCTGGTTGCAAGTTGTTCCGTAAAATTAAAAGTGAGATAAACTACCTGTTTCTCTTCATTGTCTGCTGTTGGGATGTTGGTGTGTAACTTGGGACATGATGACAATATCATCACCCTTTTGCTTTACGAAGGAGAAAGGAGGGGAAGAGACTGGCCTGCTAGTTTGGGCTACTGCTTGTCCTTCTCTTTCCATCATGTCTGAACTTGCACCAGCTTTTTCTGAATGAAGGAGGTGTTGCCAGAAAAGAGCACTGAGATCTAACTGGATTAGCGTTTTACTTTCTCTTAGAATGTTTTGGAAAGCTCCCTTGAGATATTGAAATGGGTCTGAATAGCTGGGTTCAGATACATTGTCTGCCTTTCCTCTTCCTGCTTGCTTTTTAATTTCAATCAGTAACACCCAGCTGCAACATTGCTCCTGAACAACCCATAGAACAACACTGTAATGGCGCAGTTACACAGCATTGCCAATTTTTTTATTGCCATGCAGTAGTGTCTCCTACTGCTCTGGCTTCCTCTTCTTGTCTCATTCTTTATCACCAGGGCATAACCATCCCATCAAACTATTTAGCTAATGGGGACATCCACCTCTTGGCAATCCAGTTATTCAAGTCTGGGCCCCTTCTCTCTACAGAAGCCGAGGCTGTTTTCAACAGACCTGTTTTTCTTACGAATCAAACTGAGAAAATCAGATCTCTTGCAATCAGGACATGTTCCCTTCTGGAATCTGCCCACAGGGCAAGCAAGATTCCCTGTGCAGATGCAATCAAGACCCCTTGCTGTTTATAACCACAAGCATCCTGTGTTTCCCCCCTAGGACAGACCAAAAAGTGCCGTGTTTTCCAATGAGATGAAGGCAAAGATGAGTGTGGAGGAGCAGATTGATCGCATGAAGCGCCACCAAAGTGGTTCTATGAAGGAGAAGAGACGGAGCTTGCAGCTCCCAGCCCATTCGCAACAGACTGATAGCCCTCTCTCTAAACCTCCGGCCAGTTACAAAGTGGTAACATGTCCTTATGTATTTTACATTTGCGTTTTATACCAGTTGCCATTATTCACCATATATTTACCAGGCCTACTCAGATAAGCATTTCCATACCCTACTTGGATTCCAAATGCTTGTAGAATTTGCCTTTGCAAAGATGGGCTAAAGGGTTAAGTGAACAATTGTAAGAGAGGCTGGTCCTTTAGAGGAAAAATCCTCAGTCCAAAATAGGGTAATGACCAGTGGTGCAATTCAAATGAATTAACAACCAGTTCTATGACGTCTAAAAAAAAACCCAGAAGCCAGCCAAAGTAAGCGTGTGGGCGGGGTCCAGCCATTTAACAACCGGTTCTATAGAACCTGGGCGAACCCCCTGAATTTCACTACTGGTAATGACTTTATTAGAACCAACCCAAAATAACCAGGTATCGGACCACAAGCACGCTTCCAGATCTGTTGGGATTTTCAGTCAGGCTAGATGGGGAGCAAAAGAAGTGGGGAAATAGTGGGGACATTTCCCAGCAATCTGCACTTGGTCAAGTCAAAAGACGGAGTCAAAATTTTTGTGCAGACCTACAATCAGTGTCTGCAAGGTATGAGTCCGTTTCAAAACACACACATGCATGCATGCACACACAGAGACATACAGGGCTGCTTGGATAGAAGCCCCATTCAGGTTTTTTTCTCATGGACAGGGACATGTGGTCAGGGCTAGTGAGAGCATGCCAATAAGTCTGTCTCCAATGCCAACACACGCACACACACACACACACACACACATACACACACACACACACACACACACACACACACACACACACTTCCATAGTTACCATTTCTGTTTGAAGAGCCAAACACTGTACACAAGGAAAGAAAATTCTCATGAACTGGGGATAAGAGCTGCAGTACCTCCCCTCTTGGGGAGTTTTTAAAGTAGAGGCCGGAAAACCTGCTATCAATGCTGTAGCAGTTGCGTGTGCTGAGTGGAAGGTTGGACTAGATTACCTCAATGGTGCCTTTGAACTCTAGCATTCTATGATGCTGTGGAATACTGGGAGTCCAGCAAACTGAGTGCAGTGTTTGCTTTATCAGGCAGATGCTGTAACTGTAGCTAGTGCGGGTGGGTTGGCTCCAAGGGTAGAGCTTATTGGTGCACTCCTGCTGACTCTGACCACGTATTCCATGCATGAAGTGACTAATGACTGTGCAGGGCTAATGGAAGCAATGGAAACACAGTTGTAGGCTGTGGCAGATGATGAATGGATGGAGGCTATCAATCCAGTGCAAGACAGAAGTACTGACAAGACCTTCTGCAAGGTGATCTGCCGTGCTCTCATAAGCTGATTCTAAAGGGCTGTGCACATGATATATTCCAGGTGCGCAGACACCGCAGCATACATGAGGTGGACATATCTGATCTGGAGGCAGCATTACGCTTTGAAGATTCTGGCAGGATGTATGAGAGTCCCCAGGAGGAGATTGCTCGCCTTCGCAAAATGGAGCTGGAGCCAGAGCATTATGATGTGGACATAAGCAAGGAGGTATATGACATAACACTTAGCTGTGCCACTGCCTGCCTAGAACAGCATCTCCCTCCTTCCCTCCCTTGAACTTACAGTGGGGCTTAGCTGCCTGCTCTGAAACTCTCAGAAGCACACTGAGAATTTCAAAAATACCCAGTGTCTAATTTCTTTACCCAGTGTCTAATTAGTGTGTGGAACTCCTTGCCACAGGATGTGGTGATGGCATCTGGCCTAGATGCCTTCAAAAGAGGATTGGACAGATTTCTACCACAGGTCACAAACTGTGATGGGTATGTGCAACCACAGCTCTGAATTACATACAATCTCCGTGAACTGTGGGACAGTTAAAAACAAACCAAGATCAAATCATGGCCTCCTATCTTGGTTTGTTAACAAATTTGAATCTAGCTGTAAAGTTAGTTAGTTAGTTAGTTAGTTAGTTAGTTAGTTAGTTAGTTAGT
>JAJKFI010000052.1:5340636-5353628 GCA_029204185.1 Lerista edwardsae | reverse complement strand
TACAGAGTCCTATATCGACGACCAGAAGGAAGAAGGTCGAACAAATTATGACCAGGGTGTAAAGAATCTGCAGCAATATTCACTGCTCACTTTTTGACCCGAGCAGTATACAAGTCCTCTATTGAGGGCAGGCCAGTTCTAATTATTTTTTCAGCAGTTCTAACAGTCCTCTGGAGCCGTTCAGTGTGTTATTTATGTACATACATAATGCTCAACTTTGATTTGGTCTAGAAATGAAGGAATGTGAGAGAGGAGTGGGGAATGTGTGAACCCATGGCTCCCTAGCAGTGGAGGAGAGTATCTTTGCATGGATAATCCCTCCAGTTCCCTCATTGGTAGACAAGGCAATGTGACCTTGATTCTTCTCTCCATCCTTTGGAGTGGTCACTCTCGGTTCTGGATCTGCCTCACTCTAGCAAGAATGGTCGTGATGGTGAGCTGTCCTTTTTTGCAGCCTACTCCAACCCTGAAAACATTAGCCAGAGAAAAAGTGCTGAACACTCAAATGGATACTTCCCATCTGGCTTTTTATCAGAGAATGCACCCTCTTCTACAGACAGGACTGCCCTATCCAAAGAGCTCTGAGAACTGCCCACTACCATTCAGAAGGCTAAACCAGACAGGGAAGGAAAGTGGAGAGGCAGGAAGGAGCAGGACCCAAAAAGCTGCTAACAGTCCAATCCTATCACAATCCCTGCATGGTGATGCAACGGTGCCAGCATGGCTACCATTGCATCCCTCGGAGGATTTTCAGCTGCTGGAGGTCTCTTCATGGTAAAGGGACATTTGTCCCCAGCAACAATTGTGGATCATCTCGAACCTGTGCCAACCCGATCACTAGCGCAAGTCTGCATTGACCTGGGAAAGTGGATCAGGTCTGGAGTCGGGATTCAGAATATGCTCATTCATGTTGTGCTAAGCAATGGTTTAGGATTACATCAAACTCAGACCTTTGTTTAGGGTGTTGGTCCAGGCTATACGGTCTACTGTGGAGTTGAAATGAAAGGAACTGAGATCAAGTCTGTGAACTGTGCCTTCACTGTAAGACTATCCCATATCTTGGCACCTTCCATAGCAGTGACAGGTCAAATTTAGAGCCAGGTTGTCCTGTGATCTGCCTGCTCTCAAACAGTTGTTAGAAATGGATAACCTCAAAGCCAGCGGTTGAATGGTAGGGCAATATTAATAACCCCATTTTCAAGACAGGTACCCTCAGCGTCACCTTTGGAACTCACAAACCTGCCTCTGTCTGCTTTTCAGATTTCCACTCCAGATAAAGTCCTAATCCCAGAGAGGTATATTGAGCTGGAGCCTGATACACCTCTGAGCCCTGAGGAGATGAAGGAGAAGCAAAAGAAAGTTGAAAGGATAAAGACGCTCATTGCCAAATCCAGGTACAATGCAGGCTGAAATCTTCTCTCTCATGTTCCACACATACACTAAGGTCCATACAACAAATAATCAGCCCACCTACAGATAGGGAATTCATGCACTTTCCTCTCTTGCTACTAATTATTAGCACTCACTTGGTGCTCAACCCTTTTTCTTTGAAATGGGCCTTTCATTCTCACAGCAATCTCAGCCAAGATGGAAGTGATTCTAAAGCAGCTTGCAGCAGAAGAGTTTCACTTTATATTTTAAAAATGAACAAAAACAGGTCTCTGAGTTCATGTGCATTTAAAACTGAACTGTTGGCGTTCTGATTTTAAAATGGTCTTCCCTTGCTTTGCTTTAATTTAAAGTGGTTGTATTTAGGTTACAAAGGTCCCTTGAAAGTTACTTTTCCTGGTATTTTTTTAGCAAATAAAATTTGGCTGCATAGCCGTGGCTGAAAATATATTACATTTCAGCATGCAGTGGTGAGAAACTGGAAATGTGGGGGACTTTTAAAAGCAATAACATCTCTGATTAACTTTTCTGGTTAATTTTAATAAGGGGCCCTTCCTTCTCATGCTAGGCAGGTCTTTTTAAATAGAAAAATATTGCTTTGTGTGTCCTCACTATGCTGTTTCAGTTTAAATGATCTGCCCCTCAGAACTCTGAGACTGCCCTACTGTAATTCCAGTCATGTTCTGAACGGGGATAGTTTCAGTGCATAGCATGCTTGGGCAGCTGCCAGAGGCCAAGCATGCACCCCAAGAAGTGCTTGCACCCCCAGAAGCACCCCATTACTGATACTGATAGACAAATGTAAAGTGATGCACGTTGGGGCAAAAAACCAAAACTTTACCTATAGGCTAATGGGTTCTGAGCTGTCAGTGACAGCTCAGGATTGAGATCTTGGGGTGCTGTTGGACAATTCAATGAAGGTGTTGACCCAGTGTGCGGCAGCAATTAAGAAGGCCAATTCCATGCTTGGGGTAATAAAAAAAGGGGTCGAGAATAAAACAGCCAATATTATCATGCCATTGTACAAATCGATGGTAAGGCCGCACCTGGAATATTGTGTCCAGTTCTGGTCGCCGCACCTCAAAAAGGACATAGTGGAGCTGGAAAAGGTGCAGAAGAGAGCGACAAAAATGATTACGGGGCTGGGGCACCTCCCTTATGAAGAAAGACGGCAGCGTTTGGAGCTCTTCAGCCTAGAAAAAAGGCGCCTGAGGGGGGACATGATTGAGACATACAAAATTATGCATGGAAGGGATAGAGTTGATAAAGGGATGTTCTTTTCCCTCTCTCAAAACACCAGAACCAGGGGACATCCGCTAAAACTGAGGGTTGGGAGAGTTAAAACAGATAAAAGGAAGTACTTTTTTACTCAGCGGGTAGTTAATCTGTGGAACTCTTTGCCACAGGAGGTGGTGATGGCATATGGTCTTGATGCCTTTAAGAGGGGATTGGACAGATTTCTGGAGGAAAGGTCCATTGTGGGCTATAGGCAATGATGGATTGTGCAACCTCCTTACAAAGGTGGTGGGCTACTGGTACCGGGTGCAAGGGAGTGGCAACAGGATGCAAGCATCTTGTAGTCTCATGCCTTCCTGGGGCACCTGGTGGGCCGCTGTGAGATACAGGAGGCTGGACTAGATGGGCCTTTGGCCTGATCCAGCAGGGCTGTTCTTATGTTCTTATGTTCTTATGCTTGATCTGTCCATGTCCCTGAAAAGATTGGGCCTAGAAGGATTGGGCCCCCTCCTCTTACCTTGGCAGCAGATGTAGGATAAAAATAGAAACCCACGTCAGGATAAGGAGAGAGGTCCCTAAGTGCTATAGGCAGACCTGAAGGTAGCTCTGGTTCTGAGGCAGTCAACTGCTGGAGTTAACCCCAGCTGTCTTTCTTACAGCATGCAGAATGTGGTCCCCCTCAACGAGAGAGAGGTGGACATGCCCCAGGACCCAGAAAGCCAGCTACAGGAGCAGGAGAAGCGAATAGAGATCTCTTGTGCCTTGGCTGCAGAAGCCTCCCGACGGGGCCGCATGCTCTCTGGTAAGGTACACCAGTGTGTATTGAAAGGTTACGAAAGGGAGCAATAGATCCCTAAGAGAGACCAGCTTCCACACCCCTCTGAGAGTTTGCCAGCCCTCATTGGTTCTGCATTTGAGCGTGGGATGTATAACCCTTGGTAAAATAAATGAATTAGAGATGACTACATAATTCCCTTGTACAGGCAAGACGTGTGCTTTAGAAATACGACAGACTTGACAGCTGGCATGCTGGCTGCTGCAAATTACTGTCACCGCTTTAAATTTGTTAGTGATTTATCAAGGCTACAGAATTGTCCTACAAAGCCAAATGTGCTGCAGTGCAGTTGTGGTTCTCTACCAGCGCCAATGTGTCAAAAGGGTCATTTTCTGTGGCTGCTGCCAAGTGCCAGACAATGTTGAGCAATATATTAATTTGTCCAGGCTATCAACATGCGTATGCAGTGATGGGCGTGCTATTTAATTGCATTGTCCCTTTCTTTAACTTGCAGCCCCCCTGGAGATGTGCCAGTCATGTGTGGGCAGCATCTTTTCTAGTGAGTTGAATATATACTGTCTACTATACAAAATCTGACCCTTTTCCCCCAGTCATTGTATATACAGCAAGAAGCCTCTTTCCAAAAAAGTCACTCATCCATTGATATCACAGAGAACTAACTACCGTGGCACAGTGCCTTCGCTCTAAGAAAGGCAGTTCAATTCCAGTGCCACAGGGAAGCAGCCACATGGAATGATGCCACTCATCTGGAGCAACGAGGGTGTGCTCCAACATGACTCTGGATCATGCTAGCGGCGTGGTTTGGGACACTGGATTTGCATACGGCCCCAAATGTTTGCATATGGCATGTCTGTCGCCATCTGTACTCTGCTGTGCAGATTCTGCTCTCTGAAAGGTTGGTTGCCACTGCTGAAGCCTGGGGACGTCGCTGCAGTGCCACGACTGACTTTGGCTCATTGCCAACCTTGTACATTATGCCAGAAGTTTCTGGCCACATCTGATCCGTGAATCTGTAATAAACAGCTTCACATATTGGGCGTGAGTCGAAGATGTTCCAGGGAAAATGAATGTTAAGGCTTGTTACATTGTTTGTTGGCGAGATACTGGGCAGAAAACAATTTAGTCCAGGATATGGGTGGTGGTGTCCTACAGGGCAAGTGTTGGGCTCCCTCCTTGCCTTATTCCACCATTTTCCCTGTGCTGCCTCAGAGAACCTGTGAGAGTACAGGGGCCGTGGAGGAGCCATTTTGTACTGCTCTGTGATTTTCTAATCATTCTTTCCCCTTCCTTATAACCCCTGTTGCTCTGCAAAATGTGTTTCCTTGGCTTTGCTTCTGTCCTTTTTATTCTTCTTTTCTGGCTGAGGCATCGCGTTCTTCAGGCCCTCTCTCCATTTCTTGTTTCCAGCTCAATGTGCCACCCCGAGTCCTCCCACCTCCCCAACCTCTCCGACTCCACCGACCAAGTCCCTCTCGTCTGACTCATCCCAGGGTGCTGACAGCCATTTTATGCGTGTCTGAGCCATAAAGTAAGCACATTTTCTATTATACTTCATCTCGTTATCCGTGTACACCAGTCTCTTGGAGAAAAGAAGTGGTAAGCTTCTTTTTCAAGAGTGTCCTCTTTTCATCAACCCATTCATCCGCTGAGACCCACTAAGCTAATGCCTTCTTCTTTACCCAGTCATTACGCAACGTCAGCCCAATCTCCTTCCATGGAATCAGTGCAAGACATGCAGTACAAAGAGATATGGGGACACATATCCATATACAGTATATGGGTATCTTTTACCTGTTAAGTAGGGAAAAAAAGCTTGGGAGCAATTTTGTGTGGGAAAATGGCCAGAGGAGAAACATTTAAGCAGCCCTTTCCCATGACATTCCTTCATTTAGAGGCTCCGTTCCCAAAAAGTTGGGAAAACAGATGCGTGTGACTGCATGTCATGTCTCATGTGGGCCTCAGGCAAGCCACGTTGGTCTCGGCCCATTGAAGCGAAACCTGCAGCTTGGGAGAGGTGATGATGCAGGTCTACCATGCAGATAACTTATATCTGATGGTCTTTGAAGACCTGGAGTGCCCTATATGGGCATGAAGCATTATTTCCATGGATTTTCAAGAGCTCACTGGAGAATTTCCCCTGAGTTGCCTCTGAAAGGGCAAGAACAGAGAGAGAGAGAGAGAGAGAGAGAGAGAGTTGTTTGAAGAGAAAAAATAGGTCTTTCCATAAGTTTATTTACCAATTTATTTAGTCACCATATTTCCAAATTATTATTATTATTATTATTATTATTATTATTATTATTATTATTATGGTTGAATTAATTGTTCAGCTTAAGCAGTTTTTTATGGTCTTCTGTGTTATTTTTAGGCACATGTTAAGCACTAGTGTGGCCACAAATCCCCTATGACTACAAGTAGTAGCTGCTTTCCCCTTTCGTCCTACCTTCTGTGTGTGTGTGTGTGTGTGTGTGTGTGTGTGTGTGTGTGTGAGAGAGAGAGAGAGAGAGAGAGAGAGAGAGAGAAAGGGAATTTTTAAAATGATTTCTGAAGTTTGGCTGTGTGCATGCACACATCGCTGAAGTAAAAACTAGAAGAGAAAAAAAGAGATTCATCATTCCTCCGCCTGTGGATTTGGTTCCGGACCCCAGTATGTGGAGGAATTGTGAATTGTGAGCCTTAGGCAGAACTGGGGCATTTCATCATGAGTGACACCATTTCCATTCCCTCCACTAATTGTCAATAGTATGAACAAACAGCCGACTTCTGGACATAGTAACCACCACAAAAAGGTAATCCGCTTCTGTGCAGGGCAATTCTGTGCATGTCTACTCAGAACAGTCAGTGGGACTTACTCTGAAGTTGATGTGTATAGGATTGCAGCCTTAAGGTTGGTTCGATATTTGATGCTTCCATCCACTCTGCTCCTGAAATCTATTGAGCGGACAAGGAAGATGTGTATATGATGTGCGCCACAAGACCATCTTTGGTTGTAATGGTTCTCTGTGGTTGATAGCCCAAAAGGCAGGTCAGGAATTTCATTGACATTTTTGCTTATCCGTTACACTGCATGGGAGCACAGCAGCTGGGGCATGGGTAGCTGAGTTGACCTGGCGAGACGGGAGACAAAGTGCCTGCCCCATGCGACCATTTCTCCATTGCTGACCAGTGAGTGTTAACAATGTCTAGTTATCTTCTGAAGGGCCAGTCAAAGCTTCCCCTCATGTGTGTGCTAGTAAATAGTACAGGCATGTCCTGGTATCTGCTGGTGTTCTATTCCAGATCCCACTGTGAATACCTGAAACCATGAATACTGGGGATGCCTTTTTAAAGACAGGGGAACATCAGCGGTTTTGCTGCAACAAGATAAAAAGATTTGTTTAATGTTCCCCTGTCTTTTTAATAGGTGTCGTAGTATCCATGGTATCCGTGGATAGCTGAAACCATGGATACCGAATCAGTGGATACTGAGGCATGCCTATACAAGTTATGATACAGATTCTTCTCTGCTGTGAATTCTTAGTGGTGCCTGCAGGCCAGAGCCTGGAACAATTACTTTTTCCAGTAAAGATCCTTAAGGTTTCGAGACAGACGGTTGTGCAGAAAGATTAGCTTTTTAATGTCCACCTAACCTGTGGCATTTGGCCTGCCAGATTCACAGCTGTTACAAGCTCTCTGCTGGAGAGAAACTATAAAAGACCCTTGTGGCAGGCCACTGCCTTCTGTGCTCCTCTCTGTCTCTGACTCTTCCATTCTGTGCTCTCCTCCTTCCAGCGCAGGCCCTGGCCGCTGTGAATGCTGTGAAATTCCATGGAGCCACATTCTAAACCACGAGCCTGCACCCCAACGCAACCGAGTCATGAGGCGCTCAGTCGACATTCTGGTTCTCTCAGAGCCCCTTCTTCGGTGGCGCTGTGAGAACATTCAGGAAGGAAAAGCGGTCTCTGAGGACAACGCCTCTACTCCAGTTTTGCCTGCCCCTGCACCATGGCCCAGACAACCACCCAGACAAGCCCTTTAAAACCAGTAGTGGGTATAGCACATGGTTGCTATTTCATGCAGCAAGAGTCAGGTCCTGTGTTGGTGTGGTAGACTCCAAGCCAAAGAACTAGCAGCTGACAAACAGCTCTTGCCCGATGTAGTTTGGTAAATGCTGAACTGGAAAATAATGCTGGTGACAGTGGGGAGGCAGAGCTTCTCACACTAGTACGTTTCCTGGGGCACCACCCTTTACCGACAAAGGACGGGGGAAGTAGAATTGTGTGAAGAATGACTTGTTGCTGCAGCCACGGTGTTCACAACCCTCTGCTCAAACAAGCACCAGATGTTTCTTCCTCGCGCACCTCTGGCACCTCCTCTGCTAACCAGAGTGGCTTACGCGTCTTTAATCTCTGGAGCTAAGCAGCCTGTGAAGTCCTGCACGACCACGCTTCTTTGCTTGTGCTCACAACCATTCACAGGAGAGGAAAGGAGGAGGAGGAAGCAGGAATGGACAAAGAGAATTTGAAGGATGTGGCAGGTGAAAAAAACAGAGAGCTGCCTGTGCGGGGGAACCAAAAGCAGAAGAGTCTTTGGAATCTGCTAGCTTGCAGGAATCTTGGGGTGGCTGTCTATGCTGATGTTTTCTTCTTTCCAAAGCTTAAGGATGGGGTGAAAATAGAAAGTGTGTGCAATGTATGTGGATATGTAGTAAGGTGTGGATACAAGATATCCGGGGAAAGGGTTGAAGATGGGAAAGCTCTGTTGGCTGGGATTAGCCATGAGGTGAAGCTTTAACACTTTTTTTTCTGATTCAGTGAGCTCTTCTTCCCTGTAGACACAAAACAAAACTGGGACCATGTGGGTGGCATTTCCTTCTTCTCACATAGGAGGCAATTCATTCTTCCTTCTGAATCTGCCAGGTTATAAATCAGCTTCTTAGAAACATGGACCAGGAAAAAGAAATTGTGCTGGATACCTCACTGCAGTGCGTTGCCCCGACTTAAGCATCTCTTGCCCTGTTCCTCAAAGCAGTGGGTTTTCTTGATGGACAACATGCTGGGCGAGATAGTATGGATAGGTCTCAACTGTAAAGTATGTTTGGACCACTCTGGGAGCCAGAGAGTCCAGCACACACATGTGCGCCATCCTCCCTGGCTCTGAGAGTGGTCCAAACATGCTTTACGGTAGCCCTTGTGCCAGCCAAACTTTGCTGGCCTAAGTGTGCCAGCCTAACTCCAGGTTAGAATTGCGCCCTCAGTAAGGCCACTGCAGAATAGATATAGTTACTCCACAGGTCACACTGAATCCACAGGCCACAAACTCGCTGAATTCAATGTAGGGTAAAGCTGGATCAAGTCTTCCCAATGGCTGTCATTCTGTCTTTTATTAAAGTAACCAAGATCGCTCTATATGGGTATACCATCAGGGCATATGGGTGTATCAGGCTTTTCCAAAGAGCACATCTTCTGTTTAATTCACGAGAGCTGGGCTTTCAGAGGGGCTCATGACTGGAATTTTAAAAGAGCTGGATTCCCACCCAGTCATGGGTCTAGATTCTTCCCAGTCATAACAATGGCAAGTGCTAGAGGGTTGGCACTTTAGATTGCAGCTTGACTTCTATGTGGCATTTTAGTCCTTTCTAAAATGGATAATTTACAGTCATAAAAGAAGTTAGCAATTTCATTCAGGGCTTGATTTTGTTACATACACTCTCATAAATGTACTTACTGATTTCACTCAAAAATATATTCAAATGGAAATTCTGTTTTCCTATCAAATTATGTGGAGTAGCACCAGCTTCTGAAATCTGCAGTTCAAATGCCAAATATTCAAGGCTAGCTTGGGCTGAATATGAATTTTTTTCCCAAATTAGTGCTTGAATTTTACTGGAGGGCCAAAGAGAGAGGGAGGCTCTCTCTGTATTTTTTGTGATAGTCACCTAAATGACTATCGATGAAAAGCTATGGGGAGAGTCTTGATTAAAAGCGGGGGAAGGCAGGAGGTAGGGTTTGTGGACTTTGTTAAGGGTCCCCTTCTTATCTCTTTCCTGTCATAATTCAAACACTATTCCAAGCAATCTCATTTTTAGGTAAAGCACTTAATAATGTTGCATAAAAGGCGGTTTGAGCCTTCATTTTTGGAATGAGCCTGGAAAGCTCTGCTACACAAACTCACTGTGAACCTTCTCCCAAATTAGCACCACCTTTTCAGTAATGTCAAAAAAAGTTGCCTTATGTATTTATTTTTATTTTTCAGGTTTTTATGCCACCCTTCCTTCACTGAGCTCAGGGTGGTATGCATGGTTCTTTCCCTCCTTTTTGTCCTCACGACAACCCTGTGAGGTAGGTTAGACTGAGAGATAATGACTGACCCCTGGTCACCTTCATGTTGAGAGGGGATTGGAACCTTGATCTTCCAGGTCTAATACCACAACCACCACTCCATCCTGGCTCTCAAGGATCTTCTCTTTGCAGTTGATTCTTTCCTCACCTAGGGCCAACCTGAGCAAGTTCAGCATTTGTGGTATTATATGTGGTATATACTGTAAAATTGGTAGATGTCAAATCAATGATAAAATCAATGGGCCAATGAAGATGTGACGGTGGTGGACCCATCACTTTAAACGCAGGTTCACTCTACTCTTTATAAGTGATAGCAGAAGTGGCTTGTGGATGAGGGTGCTGAGTCCACCCCATGCCCCTCCCCCGCAACCTTTTCCTTCAGGTGTTTTTGTCCCAAGAAAGGTCAGTTCCAAAATCATAGGCCAACTGAGAGAAAATTGATGGTGAAGAACAGTAAACTAGGTGGGAGGGAAGCAGTCAGAACTCACCACATACATCCTTTAGCTCTTTAAATTGGACAGGCACAGACACAAGCCCATGCGCGTGCGCACTGTGTATAGGAAATTAGGGGAAACACACCGCTGAAGAATTGCCTATCGTTGTCGTGTCTCATTTGTGCCTGAGATTGAAGTTCTGACCACAACTTGAAAAAGAACAAGGACCAAGTCTCCACAAGTTACCTTTTAAGGCTAATTGGTGATCAATTGTCACCAAGATTTGGTTTGCCACTTTATGTTGTTCTTCTAATTCAAGGGTGTGCCTGTGAGATGAGACTGACTCATTGAGTCACGCCAAGCAGAACTGATTCCCATCCCCTGTGTTTATCTCTTCTTGCCCACACACAAGGTAGTTGGAGAATTGTGGAGCGAGTGCGAATGGTACAATCCATTGGGGACAATATTGTTGGAAACAATCATGCCACAACATGGTACCTGTTTTTTGTCAGGTCCTGTTTCCTTCATGTTCCTTTTAGCACCAAAGTAGCATTGGGAGAAGCTCCCACCCCGTCACTTCCAAGAACTAACCTCTGTAGCTATTGACAGGACAATACGTTTGTCAGTACCTTTTTCAGATACCACAGTGAAGAAATTGGGGCAGTCTGCCATTAACTCCGTTGTTACCCCACCTTCCTGTCCAATAGAGACTATGAATACTTTTTGAAAAAACAAAACACCCCCCTTTGGGCAATAGACAGAACACTCCAGGAATCCGAGCTTTAGTTCCTTGTTTAGTTTTTCCTTCAGCAATACAAGTGACATTCCAGGATGACAATAATATAAAACTTCTTTGTTCTTCTCCTCAAGTAGTACGTGTTAGCTCATAAAAGCTGTCCCTTCATATCTTTACATGCCTTAATATATGTTTTATGGAAATTATATTATACAGTGATACGTGCTCATATATTTGTTTTTTTCTCACTGTAGTGTTTTGTGCAACCTTTTCTCTCTGTGTGCGCAGGGCCATTGAAGCCAGTCCTGTCATGGAGTGACTGAAATGGAGTTACTTTGAGCAGGTTATTCAGAATAATTAAAAAGTAAATAAAGAAGAAGACTATTTAAATAAATATATATTTTTTCTGCTTTTATCGAAAGCAAATTTATTTAAAAAGAAAAGCTGTCAGTTTAAAGCAATGATATGTTTATTTCCCTGTTATTGGTCATGACAGTGCTTTTGTATGTCCGGGCCCAGGCCTCGGCCTCAATTGTGATGCCATTTGGCATAGCTCATGCAGAACTTGTGAAGCAAACTCTGCAATCCTATATGCACGCTCTTGAGAGTGAGTCCCATTGAACGGAATGGGACTTACTTCTGCATAGACACGCCTAGGATTGCTATGTAATGTAATTCAAGCCTGTTGAGGTTCTGGCCTGGAAGGTACAATGTAGGACAAAGTACTATAGGACTGTAGCATATCAGGGACGGCGAAGATTGTCTTGCTGGTAAACAGCTACCCCACTGGGACCCTTGCAATAGAGGTGGCTTTTTAATGTCAATGCCACATTTTTTTACCTCCCTTTTGTTCATGTGAATGTGTTTTGGTGTGACTAGCAGAGAGGTTCCCCTGCCAAACAGCTGGGCTTGTCTCTCTCCCTCTCCTTCCAATCTGCCATTGTCACTCTCTCCCAGCTACTAAATGTTCTGACCGCTCTTCACACCCTGTGCTGTTGGGGAGAAGTGCGCCATTGAAATGGTACTGCATTGATTTTTCCTTGCTGCCAAGGCATCCTTGAAAGATTCCAAATGGTGGTGATAGAGGGAAAGTGAGAGTTGAAGCGAGGCCTGAGTTAGCCTCCTGAAGGTTTGTTGACTTGGGCCTGGGCCTCCCTGCCCAGAAGTCACTGAGAGGCCTCCTAATTCTACCTCTTTTGAGGACCGTGATGTAGTTCGTGGTCCTACTTGTGTGCATGTCTGAGAAATGTGGAGATCACTTAGAAAGGATACAGTGTGTTAGTGGAACCATTCTTCCAGTGTTTGTTACAGGGGGTAAAGCAAGGACGATACCATTTTTTGGAGCCTCTGCACTTTTTTTCTATTAAGGAAGTGCGGGAGCCCATTCACTGCTACGCTTCCTCCGGTAATTCTAGCATTTCTCTCTGCCACTGAGGAAGCTTGAAATAAATAGCATGAAGAATAACATGGAATGTTCTCCTTCACCTCTCACCAAACCCTCTGCTCAGTTACTAGCTAGGTAGAATCTGTGACCAATTATTACTGCTGTCACGTTAAGCCTATTGCGGTTACACGCTATGAACTCTCCACAGAGTGCATTTAGGATCACTGTTTTGCAGCGTGGTGGAACATGTTTTTAAATGATTTTAATTTAAAGGTCTTTTTTTCCCTCTTAATAACACCTTCATATGCCAGCAACATCTGTAACCAAGACAAAAAAAAAGAACTGCATTATATATGCACATTATTTGGAGCAAAATATTTGCTAGTGTTAGACAGATTTAAAAACTATCCAAGAAGCAATGTGATGTTGATGTCTTTCTTTTGTATAAAAGTGACCTTAGATTATGACAATTTAAAATTAGCAGAGTCTGTGATTAATAACTATACATCAGTGGCTTGGGGTTCTGCACACCAAACCAAGGGATAATCTTTCCAGTAATTAAATCCGCAGTGGCTTGCTTATTATTCCCTCCCAGCAGCGTTTGTTCTAGTTGTAGCTACTTTAAATGGTCAAACTCTCACACAAGGAAAACACACACACACACACACACACACACACACACACACACACACACACA
>JAJKFI010000052.1:5198469-5333130 GCA_029204185.1 Lerista edwardsae | reverse complement strand
TTCTATTTGCCAGGAAGTGATGGGAGTGGTTGCCATGATCTTAGTCTGGGCTGTAAGATGCCTTAATACCTGAGAATTGTTCTTCTCCTCCTTAGATCTTGTTCCTGTCTGGCCTGGCGATTATCATTGGATTAAGAAGAACTATTGGTTTCTTCTTCCAGAGGGAAAGACTTAAGGGAACCAGTTTCTTTTTGGGAGGCATAGTCATCGTCTTGCTCAGGTGGCCTGTCCTAGGCATGTTGCTGGAGACGTATGGTTTCATTAACCTCTTCAGGTGATTTTTCCATTGAAGCTGCCAGTGGCAGGAGGCAAAACTGGGTAGACACAGATGCCCAGGTCAAGGAGGGCAGGACTGTAGCTAGTTGCATCTGAAACCAGGCTTGGATAGCAAACCCTACAGTGTAGAGTTCCTGAAATCAGGGGCTCAAAAAACAAACACTAGGCCCTAGGATGTACACCACATCACATATTGCCAGAGGCTTCGCATTGCTAGCCAGTTGAAGGAACCAACAATTCTGATTCCCAGATGTGCCTGAAGAAGGCCTTGAGGCCTGAACATGCTCTGGTAACTAACTGGGCTAGGTCTTACAACCAGATGCAGAGGTTTCTGGTTTAGGTCCCAGATAATTTGTGCACATCACTAAATATGTCCTCAGTTGCAGTGGCAGTCCTGGAGCTTCTGCCGCCCCTGCAAATGCCACCCCCCCCCATGTATCCGCCTCCAGTCTGGTGGAGGCTGGCCAGTAGGTAGGATGCGGACCAACCACTAAACCTGCAGAAGACTGCTGGCACAGCCAGAGGGTGACACAACTCCTCCCCCTGCCTATCACTGAGGGCTCAATCCAAGAAGTTACATTGCACTGACGCTACATGCTACCGTCAGCACAACGCCACCAGCACCGATGCAAGGGTGCCGACTGGCACCCCCGCATCAGCGCTAGAGCTCTTGGGACAACACTAGCAGTTGCCTTGGCAGAAGAGGGCTGGCACAGAGCTGTCCTTGAGCCAGCCAAACTTGGCTCAAGTTCTGAGCAGTTCTGGGAGGAGGGAGTGTTGGGTGGGCGTGCCGGTGGGCATCAGTGGCGTTTCTACAGGGATGGCAAAGCTCTAAGTTTAGCAAGAAGCCTTACCTTGCAGTGGAAATCACTCCTCTCCTGCACCGTTTTAGCCAATCGTCACAGGGAACAGCAACATCTTGGCGTTGCTTACTGGCTACAGCAGCAAGGGAGAGGAGGGATTTCCATGACAGGGTAAGGCTTCTTGCAAAACTTAGAGCTTTGCCATCCCTGTAGAAACGCCTCTGGTGGGCATGCTGGCCTGGGGAGGAGGGTGGGGCTGGGATGCGGGCTGTAGGCTGCATCCAAGGCTCCGTCCCCAGACTGCAAGGCCCCAAGTTGAGCCACCCAGCCTGCGCCTGCAATTGAGCAGGTGCAGATTTGAGGAAACACATTTGGGCTAGGCACAATTGTGCCCTTGCCCTGGGGAGACTCCCCAGTGCACCAAAGGCACCCTTTACTACAGAGATGTTGTAAACTCTAAGAAATTATTTTGTTGAATTAAGAGAGCAATCTGTACTCCTCAACTACACTTTCCTTGCTTTTTGAATTGACCTTCCATGCTCTCTCTCTCTCTCTCTCTCTCTCTCTCTCTCTCTGTGGGAACAGAACACTTCTATGTTTAAACACATGTAACTGATACTATCAATCTAGTCTGGCCTTCCGCTTCCTTCCCAGACAATAATTTCAAGCAGTGAGTAACAAAACCATCTTTCTCTTCAGGAATTTTTTCCCAATTGCCTTTGGATTTCTTGGGGCTTTTGTGAATATCCCATTTTTGAGCAAGGTAAGGAAAACATTTGTGACTCACGGATGGGAACAGAAAGACCCTAGCTAGATTGTTTGGGCCTAGGAAGGTTTAGTGAAATATACGGTATTTACACTAAAGGTACAAAGGGGTGTTTAGCTATTTAACGGTTATAAGCCAAGGGAGAAACTACATGTTACAAAAAATGCATAATTTGACCCTGTGGGTTTTTTAACCTAAATAGCCACTGCAGTAGCACCCAATTATGATCTGGACCGTGGAATGTGGGAGGAAGACGTTTAACCCTTTCTTGCTGTGGACTCAGTTCATCCATCATTATTATTAATAATATACTGCCTTTCAACACCAATTTCTCAAAACAATTCACATTGCATAAAGAAGGTGGTCCCCTGCCCCAGAGATGTTCCTAATCTGAAAAAAAGGGACACAAAAGAAAACACCAGCAAACAGTTATGGGGAGATTGGCACTCCCTGCTGCTCAATATTAGCAGGAGCTGTCCACAATACTTGTAGTTAGCATTCACAACTCTATAATACAACTAGTAATGTATATGTGCCATTTGCTCAGCACCTCGCTATAGGGGTGCTGGGGTGACCTCACAACCAATGCATGAACTGGAGGGTTGGGGAAGAATATTTAGATCCCATCATATGGAGATACTACTTCAGAGAACACTATGTGAACCTGACTCCATTAGTATGGTATGCCTAGCATAAGAAAATCCCGCTCTGGAAAGGCACAGGAAAGGCTCTGGAAACTGCTCAGCATCGTTCTAATGACACACTTTTACAACACTTACCATGCTTGTCTCTTGAGTCAGGTTTCCTTTAAATACTCTCCTGGTGGTGCTAATGCTGCTGGAAAGGAGGAAATTGTATAATGACAGATGTAAGCCTTTTGTCACAGGGGCACCACCAGGCTCATCGAACAACAAGTGCTGCCCATTCAAGCAGACAGAAATGTTCCAATTGATTTCAGCAGCGGGTATATGGTATCCACTATCTGTTGTGACCTTAGCAGAGGAAGCACGCCTGCTAGTGCTGGCTGCTTGCAAATTTGACCATTTCTCTGATTTTATTTACCCGGTTATCCTGGTCATTGTTGCTTTCAACCATTGCATGTTTGTTCTGAGAAAAGTTATTGGTGAGACTGACTTTTTGTTACAGCTGTTCCAGAAACTTGGAGACACCAGCTCCATTGTGTAGTGCGGAGGAGTGCTTTGCAGCCAGACCTCACTTCCTACAAGCAAATAGACAAGCCTGACATCACTGGTTTATATTACCTTTAAAAAACATCTGTGTGATTGACTGTGGGAGAGTGCAAGGTTGTTCACTGACTCCTGTCCCAGGCGGAAGGGTGGACTGCATAAACAATTGAAATAGCACAAAAGGTCCCACATGTCAGTGGCATATGAAGTGGGTGACTGGGGAGGGGGTGGTGGGCCCTGGGTTCCAGGCTGCAAGGGGTGTCCAAGAGGCCAGTAGCATATGGGGGGGCAAATACCCCTCTGTAGTGTTCCAGATGTTTTGAAGTTGGGCCCACCTGCTCTTCCTTGCCTCTGTTTAGCTCCAAAATGGAGCCATTTCAGAAGCAGCGGTGTCAGGCACAGGGGTGACATGATGACATGGGGGTGACATTTCGGTATCACTGCATCACCCCACCCCAGATGCCAGGAGGCTCTGGGATGCTGCTGCCACATGTTGCTAATTCATACCCCAGCAGGCTCTTGCGCTCCCACGGGTAGCCACATTGTATGGGCAGGGACTGACTGAGCATATGTAACTAGATAAAGCTCAGTTTGTCACTAGCAAGTTCCTTTTAGACACCAACATTTAGTACTTCCCTGTCAAATTGTTTTGAGAAAGATACATCAGATTGGGATCGTCCCCTTTCAGAGAGCTGCCATGGAGCAGACAAGTAAAATACCAGTTCTTTCATTTCATTGACATGGTGCACAGACTGATTTTGATTGCTTCTCCTACACTCTCCCACACAATTTCAGCAGTAGTGGCATAGCAAGTGGGGGGCAGGGGCGCTCTGCTCCAGATGTGAAGCCAGAAGGGGGTGCTGTGAAGCGTTGAATGCACACACACTCCAGCCGCTTCCTGACTCCAGCAGCGTCTGGAACCATTTTTGTATTTAAACAGACCCAGATATGTATAATTACGTCAAATAAACAATGTTTATCCAGATGTGGCATTGATACCTGTATGTTTTGTTTGGTGGGGGCAAATGGCTGCTGGGGTGAAGTGTTTTGGTTTGGGAAAAGAGCATGCGGAAGGTAAAATCTCCTCTCCTGGTGCTGTGGTCCCACTCTGAATTGGGACCTCCAGTAACTCAATTTAGCCTGTTCTAAAAGCATGGGAGACCCAGGGCACAATCCTAACCTGAAGTTAGGCCGGCACAGTTAGGTCAGCAAGGTTTGGCTGCCACAATGGACACCGTAAAGTATGTTTTGACCAGTCTCTGAGTCAGAGAGGCCAGCACACAGACGTGCGCCACTTCAAGAATAACTACACAGGCCTGTAGTAAAATACAGATATTGGAATTGCTGAAACCATTTTCTAACCACATGACCTACAGTGTGGATTTCAACTTAATCCCTAACTCACAAACTGGGTTTGTATCCTTCCGTCTTTGCATATTTCTTTGAATTTTTTTTTTTACCATAAATCACTTTCTCCTTCTATTCCTTATGTGACTCTCAGTTCCCATGACTCCTGGAAGCTGTGTGGAAATTAAATTTATTACAGCTTGCCCTGTTATGTTATTAGTTGTTTCCTCTTCTACCTGGACTCAAAGGTGACCTAGTGCCTAGTGAGAATATTGAGCACGCTTCAGCATCTCACAAGAGAATCCCTCATTCTGTTATTATGCATGTGCATGCACATGCTGTTCTTTTCCTGATACCAATCTGCTGTGCAGTCTGTTTGTGCCATGAAAGCGACCCAGATTTATAGACACCACCATCAAAGAGGCAAAAAAAATTGAGTTTTGGGCATCTAAACATGGCAAATGAGTCAAGGTGATCAAAAATCATGAAGCAGGCTGGGGCAGCTCACATCAGCGTGGGTGGCAAAGGGAGCAGTGGATTTTAGGGGCCCTTCCCCCTGAGCAGTGGCATCGCTATGGGGTGCGGATCACACTGGGTTACACACTTGGGAGGGAGACACCACTACTGGCCAAAATTGTGAAAGTCTTGCTATTTTCAAATAACACCATCTTGTTATGTAAGGTTCAATGTGTAATTTACAGCAGAATGCAATAAAACCAGGGGCATATCTAGACAAAATTGTGCCCGTGGCATGCAATGAAATTGTGTCCCCCCCGCACGCAACGTCATGATGTCACAATGTCGTGATGTCATGACGTTGCGGGGTGTGGCTTCTGCTGCCATGTGTCTACAGAGCCAACACACACACACAGAGAGACATAAAAACACACACACACACAAACAGACTCAGCCAGGGAAAAGCAGCCAGCTCTGCTGGCCGTCCCGTCCCGCCTTACCTCTTGAAATCCTGCATGAGGCGCCTCCGGGCCGTCGTGGACATGGCGGGCTCGCGGTTATAAATAAATAACTCATATACTGGGCGGCCCAGGGGAAGGGGAGGGAGGCGAGGCTTCAGGGCAAAAGTGGAGGCTGGGTGGCGAGTGAGGCGCTGAGGAGGCAGTGGCGGCGGCTCTCCAAGCGATGGTGGCCTCTACCACTCTGAGTGGTCCACTCGCACCTCAGAGAAGGGGGGAGACAGGAGGAGGCTGCGAGGGGTGGGGACAGGAAGCAGCACTAACCACATAATTGAAGGCAACAGGGCGCCTTAAAATGGCCTTAAAGAGCAAGCGCCGTGGCAGCCGGGAATAGCTGGCAACTTTAAGGCCACTTTAAGGGGCCCCTGCGGTTTGCAGAGCTGGGGGGGCACGGTGGTGGCTTCCTTCCCCGGGGCTGCTGCTCGGGCACTTTAAGTACTTGAGTGGCAGGCTGGGAGGGGAGCCGCCGGCGTGCCCCCCAGCTCGGGGCACGGGGGGCCGCAAACGGGCGGGCGGGGGGCGGGGCGCCATGCCAATGGTGCCCCCATCTTATGGAGCCCCAGGGCTTGTGCCCCCTGCTGCCATACCCTAGTTACACCTCTGAATAAAACAAACCACATTTCAATACCTGCATTCTATCAAAGGTTATACCTAAAAAAAAGAAAACTGCCTTTTGTAACAAAAAGTGGATGTCCCGACCTCAAAACTGATGAATGAAAATTATTTTTCTGACAGCCAATGAGGAGTTATGACACAGCAGCGAACTAATAAGGTGTTAGTATATGAGTCCATGTATCAGAACTCATAGAATATTCAATTGTGTGACCGTCGTCAAGTTGGCCACTTTTCTGGGGGGGGGTGGGGTGGGGTGGATACCGATTTGTTGGGTGACCTGTATTATTATATATTAAAATAAATAAAATGAATGGGAGTGACACCAACGCTAATGATGTCATTGCATTTAGGCTGTGCATGTGATATTGTAATTTATTCTGTATAGTCTGGTACAGGAGGAGATCACTCATGGGGGTGACACAGTGAGCTCTTGCACCAGGTGATACAAACCCTAGTGATATTACTGAACTTGAGTCTGATGTTGCCTCCCTCCAGCTGCAAATTGAGAAAAATTGAAACAACAACAAGTAGCCACTTTTGTCTTCTGCTCCAAGCAGGAAGAGAAGTGAAAGCGCTTTGGGGAATTGTAGTGTTTATGAAGGCTGCTGCTATGGAAGTACTAAACTGTATTCCTCACAAAGCCTACAACTCCCATAAGCACCCTCGTCTCCCTTACTGTTTGAAGAAGTCTCTATTTTTTTCTTCTGGGCTTTCTTCTGAGCTTTTTTCAGATTGTGAGCCCTTTTGGGACAGGGAGCCATTTGACTTTACTATTACTATTTGCCTGTAAACCGCTTTGTGAACTTTGTGTGGAAAAGCGGTATATAAATGCTGCTGAAATGACTGTTGCTGCCTCAGAACTTACTGGTAAGTCATTTTCAAAGACTTTCACAGACCCCTAAGTTTTACCCTCAAATTATCCATGAACCATAGCAAATTCTATGATTTTTGGCTTAAAACTTGCCCTCAAATTTATATAAGAGAAATATATATGAGAGATATTATACATACATACATACATACATACATACATACATACATACATATATGAGAGAGAGAGAGAGAGTCTATCCTTATAGACGGAGTGTGTGTGTGTGTGTGTGAGTGTGAGTGTAAATCAATAGTAATTGAAACCACTGGCTGCTCTGTGCCAACTTCAGTCATAATTAAGCTAGGCAAAAATTTACCCAAATGAGAGTACAGGAAAAATAACAGGGGTGCTTTTCCAATCTATGTTGATAAGGAAGGAACGAAGGGAAAAAATGTTTTTAAAGTGGAGAAGCCCCTTTCTCTCCTTTGGTAATCCAACTCATGCATTGGAACTGATGGAATCTCACCATTTTTCATCAAAGAGATTTGGCTCAAGCTAAAAGGGAGTGAAACATGGTTTTGGGGGGCTGGGTAAAAAGAAGAAGCATCAAAATTGCTCCATGTGGTTGTCAAGGGAAAAAGATACAGTATGTCACCTCTTTCTGAGGACAACTCATTCAGGGAGGGGGATTAAAATATTAAAATATGAAAAGTAGAGGTGGGTCCAGCTTTGCTGATGTCACCAGCAGATCATCAATAAAACAGGGGGGTTTACACCATCCTTGAAAGAGACCTGACCTCCAAAGAAGAACTGCTGTCCTGCTTTGCAAAAAGACCACACAGAAGCAGCTGAAGACTCTTAGTAGCTCCTGAAGTCACCTTCACAACAACATCCCAAAAAGAACCAAGGTAAGTAGACGGTAAGAACTTTTAAAGACAGATAATGCAATTTTATGTGTATCATCTCCGAAATGCCTCAGTGGAACTTAATTCCAAGTAGTGGGTAGAAGACTGCAGACAGAGACTGCAAGCTACACTAACCTGAGAGTAAATCCCCACTGAATGGCATACCCTTGAGTAAACATACAAAGGCTTGGGCTGCATATTATATGGCTTTCATTTTGAAAGGGGTGCGTTGCTTTTTGAATGACAAGACCTGTAACTCTTTGCTTCTGTGCGCTTGAAGTGTTTCTCAACAACATACAGTACAGGTAGGATTCTTAGAAAGAAAACAAGTTCTAGGCTTTTTAAAGAATTGAAAGAAGTTGGAGAGAGGCAGACTTCTCCATGATACCACCAGCACACACGATGAAACTATTCATTATGAGAAGTGCATAATTAGCACTTCCCTACTTATCTCTTCTGTGCAGCTAGCAGCCATGAGGGTCTGCTACAGATGAGGTTCTTGACATAGGGGGAAGATGAATTTAAACCCTCTTCCTTTTCCCAAGTCATTCCCAATTCATATTGGGGTCTGTCTGCAGCTGCTGTTTCTTGTGAGGGGGAAACTCCCATTGGGAAATCCAAACCATTCTTGTACACTTTTCAGAGTCTTGGGGAACGTTCCCGGTACTATGCAGAGTCTCAGAGAGCCCCAGATCACTAGTGCATGCGCAGGGTGGCACAGCACCAAGCAGATGGTGGCTACTTACCATGTGCTTATGAAGCCCTGGCTTAAGAGGTCTCAGGGAGCCCCAGGGTTCTGACACTGTCTATGCATTTCCTGCCACTGGGGGTGCAGTCATGCAAACCAGAGTGAAACTCTGGTTTTCTAGGGCAGTGTTCTTCAACCTTGGGGTTGGGACCCCAATGGGGTTGTGTGAAGCCTCTGTTGTGGGGTCGCAGCAACTTGGGGAATGAACAAAGTTGAAGACCACTGGACTAGAGCACCACCAGGTAAAAGGGGAGGCATCTGATGTACCCCTTTGGGTACCAGGAGATTGTGTCTCAGTCCTGCTCAGGTGCTGAAATATTGTGTTAAAATAGCTTTCTCTAGTGCCAGACTTCATGGTAGCTTTTGTTGTTCTCCCCAATAAGAATATTTAGTCGCAGTGAACAGTGCTGGGAGCTAGTGGGGGCCAACAGGGTCCTGGGAGGGGTGGGATAAATAGTGGGGTCCCCAGCCTCATACCTTATTTATGTATATATTGGGGTCATGGCATGAAAACGTGCATGGCACGGCATGGCATGGCACGGTTCCAGGGGATCAGCTTGTTCTTTATTGCTCTTGTGGGGCAACCACTTTCACATGTTGACCCTGAAATTGACACTAACAGCTGAAATTGTCCAAGAGTCTATAAGAGTTCACTCTAAAGGTGTTCCTGCGCATGTGAAAATTGCCAGACACAAGCCCTCTGCAGGTAAGTGGCATGTCCTTGCATCAGAAAAGGTAGCTGTATTAGAAAAGGCAGGAGATACCCTGAGGAGATAGGGAATGGTATCAGCAGTGGCCCCTTGTCCCAGATAAACCAGGAAGGACAGGGTTAATCCCAGAACTCCTGCAGCAAGAACACAGCTGCAGGCTGATGAGGGCTCTGGCTAGGAAGGGAGATTAGCACAGGTGCAGATGGGTGTGGCTGATGGAAGAGCCTGCCCAGCAACAGACACCGATTGGCCTGCCTCAGTATAAAGTTGGAGGCAGGAGCTGCAGTAAGTTAGCACTGGGTAGGTGCTGAATGGATGGATCCTTGAAGGACTGGATAAAGGAAGGGTGATTAGCACCAGGTAGGTGTAGGCTGGACAGATTGGGATTGGCCATGAATGGAGTGTTAAAGGATAAAGGAGGGTAAGAAGATTGTGGGGAGTTGTTGTATGGCTGCCACGTCCCTGGAGCCACCAAGTGGAGGAGGCAGTTGTGGCTTAGGCAAGCTGACTGCCTATTGTTTGTTGTTGCTAAATTAGGGTATTTTGAGCTAAGCTGGTGATGAGAGTGGGCTGGAAGAGGCTGGCCAGCCAGTGATTCCAAGCAAAGCTGCTGGGCCCTGTGGGTGAATGAACCTGCTCCCTCTTGCCTATCTCTGAGACTGCTCTGGAGGGGAAACTAGTTAACATAGTGTGGGCATTGGGGCCCTTGGGGAGGCCCAGCAGGGAGTTTCTGAACAGTAGCTTGCAGTGGGAACATGGTCACTCAGACAGGCCTGGAGAATTTGGGCTTTCCACCATTGTTTATAGTTCATCAAGTACCTTGGTCAGATGATTTAGGGCCACAGGTATGAAAATCCAAGGTCTAAGGAGTGGCTGAGCTTTCCATCATCCCAGTTTTCACATATCTAGCAAATCACACAGGTTACTCAAAGTGGCCAAACTCTACATGAAATCCGTAATGGGTTTATTCTAAAGTCAGTGCAGGTGTTACAAAGGCTAACACAAGGCCAGCACAGTTCTGCATTGTCCTAGCTTTGGAGCTGAGATAGTATTGCTCAAGCCAGCAAAGCGACAAATGGGCATGCAGGCTCTATTAGTCTCTGTATGTAAGGAGTCGGTGTGGGATGCGGAATAGCTCAGTTTCTGTGTTGCTCCAGGGAATGCAGGTCCAACATGTAGGAACCAGGGCTAAGGGCACAGATGACCTTGTATCTCCATTGCATCTTACCAGAACAGGTGCTAGGCCCTCCTTGCAGGGTTGTTATGAAGTACTTCTTTGGGAGATCAGATCAGACCCTCTCCTGCAGTTAGGGAACTAGAACAATGCTGCTGCAAACATACAACCAGGTTAGATCAACTTTTGAAACTATTTGTTTCCTATAGCTTTTTGATGGTAAAACGGCATACAGGAGCTGAAACACAACCTGGAAAGAAAACGTTTATACACCACAGACCCCAAACTTGTGTTTCAGGCATGCTTCTGATCTTGGTTGCTAAAGATTAGACTAATTCTAGATTACTACTTCAAGGTTGCTTAAATCTAAAGCAAGTGTTTCACGTTGATAGTTTTTATGCATTAAACATGCCCCATTCTAAAATGTTTTTATTCCTACCCCACTTATGTTCAAATGGTGACAAGCCATACATAACAATAAAGCTTAACAAGGCTTAACACCAACCAGAGAGTACTGGAATTAAATACAATGGTGTGAGATGAGGAAGAGAATAGTTGTGCTGTGCCCTCATGTGTGACCCAGGCCACATAAGGAAACTAATGCTGTAAGGTTTTAGTACTATGTCTGTGGGTGCCACATGAAGTATCCGTGGCCAGCTCCCCTTTTCCCATTGGGATAAGCCACCAGCCCAGATTGTGCAGGCTCCTTTGATGCTTGGTGCCAGGTTTGGTGCTGGTTTGGAAAGTCTGCCCCTTGGACCTGGGAAACAGAGAGAGGAAACATGACAACATTTCTGATAACACAATAAGATCACTTATTTATGGAATATGGCCCGTTTACACATTGCACGCAACCAGCAAACAAACAAACAAGGGTTTATAAGCACAGAGGTATATAAACCACACCTGCCAACCTAGCAGTTCGAAAGCACCTAAATGCAAGTAGATAAATAGGGACCACTTCGATGGGAAGGTAACGGTGTTCCGTGTGCTACGGCATAGAGTCATGCCGGCCACATGACCACAGAAGCTTGTCCTTGGACAAAACGCCGGCTCTACAGGCTTTGAAACGGAGATGAGCACCGCCCCCTACAGTCGGTCTCGACTAGACCATTCGGTCGTGGGGAAACCTTTATATTACCTTTATATAAACCACAATACAATGTATTCCTGTCTATACTCTTCCTATGTTCTTCAGAGATGTTTCCTCAACTGTGCTATTCCCCTTCTCCTAATTATGCTGAAAGTAACTAGCTTAAGGAGTATACTGAAAGCCAGTCTTGGTGCAAAGGGTCTTTTCCACTGGCCCACTTTGTATAGAGTGCATTCCCTCTTGTAGTGATAGTAGCTAAATTATAACGGCATTCACAGTGGGACTCTCACTAACAAGAACTTACCAACTAGGCAAACCAGGCACGATGTTCCTAGCATCAGAAAGAGAAAGCAAACATTATTAATATGAAATTGCAGGTGCAGGTCGTAGGAGCCATTCAAGCAAGTCTTCTTGAGTATAAGGGCAATTATGCCCTTGGCCTAGTGATGTCATCTGGTAATGAAGAATGGAGCCAAAGCCAGGGCAGCCACGGAACAGAAAAGACGGGCAGCCAATCACACGTAAGTCCCGCCCAGCGTTCCCATTCTTCATTACCAGATGACATCACTGCCTTGGCCTTTAAATAGTACAAGCAGCAAGTTCAGAAACGGCAGCCAGCCAGAAGAGTGAAAGACAGAGGTGAGGTTTAGACTGGTATACTTTACTTGCAGAACTCTGAACATGTTTTGAGTCACCCTGCCTGGGTGGCAGGAACAAGCCAAAAAGAGCTGAGAACTGTTTTATATTCAACTTCCTAAATTGACTAAAGCAATACAAAATGAAAGAAAGCCACCAAAGTACAGCTGAAGCCTATCTGCATTTCAATGGTTTGCTAAGGATTTCTCTGGGTTCCCCCATTGCTCCATCCTTCTTGGATCAGGTTACAAATCTAGGTGCATTTGGGAAACCCATGACAAAAGGGTTGGATAGAAGTTTAGGGGGGAGGGGTAGACAAGTGTAAAGTGATGCACATTGAGGCAAAAAGATCAAAACTTCACAGATAGGCTACTGGGTTCTGAGCTTTCTGCGATGGATCAGGAAAGAGATCTTGGAGTGCTCATGGACAACTCCATCAAAGTGTCGACCCAGTGTGCATTCAGGAAGCTTAAAACAGATTGCCCATAAAGTAGAGACGAACCCTAACATTAGGTAGAATGTACACACCTTTTCCCATCTGCAGTCCAGCCTGCACTTATGGCACTGAGAGGCATGGGTAGGACTTGAGTGGCAAGGGTTTCCCTTCTCACCAAGTTAGCAACAGCTTCCAGCATTGCGCTCGCTCTCTTGCTCGCTCTCTCCCCACCCCCTTTATCTATTGTTTCAGATCTGTTCCAACCCAAGATGAATTTGTTCAGCTCTGTGATACTGATCCTGTTCCTCTTCAAAGCTCAGTTTGGAGAACCTGCAGGTAGCTTTTTTTCTCTCTCTTAAGGGCTCCTGACATAAAAGTACCATGTGGGATTTTGATAGTACTTGCATCAAGGGGAAAGCTGCCAGGAGCCCAGCAGCTTCATGAATTGGGCCTACAAGAGAAGAAACAGGAAAGACACCCAAAGAACATATCCAGGAATGGTTCTAAGTTGAACCTGGGAGGATGCCTTAAATCCAGTCAGTTGATCTGGCTACCTTAGTTCTGGCTACACCAGCAGTGGCGTGACCTGGAAAGTAGCCTGGTGCGATCTTGGGTCTGCTGCCTCTGCACAATTACAAAAGCATAGCTGACATTCAGGGGCATAGCTAATGAAAGTGTAGCCCAGTGCAGAGGGCAAAATGTTGTGACGTCACAGTTGCATTTTCGTTTTCTCTGGGGATTTTTGGCCATAACCTTTGATAAAGAAATTACACTCTGGTTTGTTTCATTGCATTCTGCATTAGATTACCTTTACAATGATATATATAACATGATGGTATTATTCGTACATATCAAGGTTTTCACAGTTTTGGCCACTAATGTCAAGCTCAGCTTGTTGCCCCCCTAAAGCTTGTTGCCCACTGCAATTACATCCCCCTGCACAGTGGTGTCATTCAAATGATTTAGGAACAGGAACTCACTTTTGATTGGCACTTGTCGGGAACCCAGAACCAGCCACAGAGCCCGTTAGGATCCGGAACGCCCATTCTGGTCCTTTCCCCCTGAATGACATCACTGCCCCTGCACTTCTTTAAGCTATGCCCCTGCGGACGTTTCCTGAACTTTTCGTATGATTTCGTCAATTGCAGGCTTGCAGGGCCTTTTGTTTGGTTTAAATCGGTGGTCTTCAACCTTTTTGTGTGTGCCATGACCCCAATAAATAGATATCTAACGTATGAGACTGGGGACCCACTGTTGATCCTGACCCCCTCCCGAAACCCACCTCCACCCTGTGACTGCCCACTCGCCATCATGTTACGCTCTCCCAACACCTCGGCTCACTGTAGCCAAATATTAGAGAGTGAGTGAGAGAGAGAGAGAGAGAGCAGAAAACGTTACTCTGAAGCCTGGCACTAGTGAAAACTATTTTAGCACGATGGCTAAGAACCTGAGCAGTACTGGGACACCATCTTCTTGTACTTGAAGGGGTACTCCAGATGCCCTCCTTTACCTGATGGTGCGTAGTCCAGTGGGCTTCAACGTTTTTTCATTCCTGTAAGTTGCTGTGACCCCACAACTGACTTCATGACCCCATCGGGGTCCCAACCCTAAGGTTGAAGAATACTGGTTTAGAGAGCCCATACTAATGAAGGCACTCCCTTCATGCTGTCCCTGTAAATCCAACAGGAACTCACTTCCATGTTTGAAGGAACTGCGCCTGGAGCAATGTAAGGAGGTGGGTGGTCCACTTTCCACTCACTTTTAGCAGGCGGAAAGTGGATCGGTGCAGGTTGCATGTGTGGCAGGCTGGAAGGAGCTGGTGGCAGCAGAGTGAGGGGCATTCCTAATCCTCTGCCCCTTCCCCTGCAATCTGGTGCTGGTGCAACACTGGCAACAGGTGAGGTGAGGCACAACTGCCTTTGAAAAGTGCCGCCACTGCTGTGATCGTGCAAACACAACCCACGGGTTTTGAGAAGCTGAAGTTTGCAGGACCATAGGTTTGCAGGATCATAGCCATTGCAGCAGCAGTGGAGGCACTTTT
Source organism: Lerista edwardsae (assembly GCA_029204185.1). NCBI lineage: Eukaryota > Metazoa > Chordata > Lepidosauria > Squamata > Scincidae > Lerista > Lerista edwardsae. Next base: position 5,318,608 of record JAJKFI010000052.1, on the reverse strand, counting down.
CAAAGAGCTCTGGGAGGGCAATTCTGCCACACCTACCACACCTGCACCGCACATAGTTGTGCAACACACACCCTCGCTTAATCGATGGGCTGCCCTGGCACACGTCTGTGTGTTGGCCTCTCTGACTCCTGGCTTCTCTGACTCCGAGAGTAGTCCAAACACACTTTACAGTGTCCCTTGTGCCAGCCATACTTTGCTGGCCTAACTCCAGATTAGGATTGTGCTCTTAGACATACTGGAGGGCTACTTGCTTTAGTAACAGGCTTCTTCTTGCCATTTGTTGGAACTCCTGATGGGAAGAGAGAGCAAGCCCTTAATCACTGAGTTTATAGCCGGTACCTCCCACCCACCCAAATGATCTTCCAAAATCTTATGTAAAGCCTCTTTCTTTCCCTCCCTAGGCGAACCTTCCAAAACAGCTGTCAGTCAGAACCACGAGGCTAACACCATCCCATGTCCAGAAAGGTGGTCCACCTCTGGGAATGCAGTTCTGAAATCCACACCATCCCTTCTGTGCAAGAGGCAGGCAGCTGTGTACTTCTGGCAAGGGCATCCAGCATGGAACGTAGCGAAGGCCATCTCACAGGGGGAAGAGCCGAAGAAGCGAGACGAAAAGAAGCCCGTCCTCAACTGGAATGCATTTGGCTTACGATATGGCAAGAGGCAAGCCGTGAAAGGAAAAATGAAACCATGAAAATATGGGACAGCCACATCAAAGTGTGGTGGTGGGGCTGGGGTGGGAAAAAAAGAGAGGAAAGTGCCAGGTATATTGGTGTCTCATAATTGCGATGGATGCTTTTCTTTAATTAGAAAGACACTAAGTACAAATTTCACATATATACAGTATACCTAGCATGTAATATACAGTACAAGGTAACCAGAACCTGGATTCCTTACAAAAATAAAAAGAATATATATGGGTAAACATCATCACTGAATTTTCTGTTCCAATAATCTAGAAATAAAATCTAGTTTCTAACAAATTTATAACTCAGTATTTTCTTGCACCCCCTTATAATGTTTTCATTAATAGTCCACTGTCCCAAATTAATGTGTACTGTACAAATGGTACAGCATTATATCAGAGAGAACTTACAGAAAGATGCAAAGCAAATTCTTGCTGCCTTGCTGTCAACGAACAGCAATTCTTCCCCTGGGTCAAGAGACCAGATGTTTTCATATAATATGCTGAGGAGGCCTTCAGGATGCAAAACATTTCTGTGGGTTGCAGTGCGCGCCCCTTTGATGCTGGAGAAGTTGCATGGGATTGGGCTGCTGGAACCTGAGGTGGGAAGATGCATTAGGCTCAGCAAGAGGTCAACTAGAACATTTCTTTAGGTATAGGAAATTGGGTCAGAAAAAGGATTGGGGGTTCTTCATTGCATTGGATGAGGGACTCCAGGAGATACAGGCAGTGCAAGTAAGTGGAAAGCTCTGTAAACCTGCATCAGTCTAATACATCACTTTAAAATCTATTTCACCCTCTCCCTTGCAGTGTTTATGCATATGCTTTAAAGTATTGCAACCCACTTCAAGAGTTTGGGATGAAATATACACGTCACTTGAAGGTGTCACTCAATAGATTTCAAAGTAGAAATAAATGACAAAAGAGAAAGTTGAATTGCTGTTATATAAGTGCAGTGTTACTATGTTGACATAGCAATTGCAGCATGTCATTATGGGCTCCTGCACATCAAAATTTACTATCGCAACACTGGGTCATTCCTTTGGCAAAAGAAGAGCTATAAGGTGAAGGTAGGTGATTTTAAGGTACCTTGTCCCTGCAAACTGGGCAAGAGGCACTTTTCCAAGTGGTGTTCCTCTTATATTTAGCAGGGGGAGAGTAATTGTCCCTCTTCACCCCTGCGCAGTGTCTTTTCTAATGGCTATTGCTGGTGGTGTTCTGCATTTTTTTTTTTTTTAGATTGTGAGCCCTTTGGGACAGGGAACCATTTAACTTTATTATTACTATTTGCCTGTAAACTATTATTACTATGTTGCCTGTAAACTTTATTATTACTATTTGCCTTACTGTGTTGAAAAGCAGTATATAAATACGATTGATTGATTGAATTTCTAGCACATAAATATGATGCAGCAGGCATCGCTGAGGTCCAATATTACAGATTATTCAAACCTTGACAATACTCTTTCGAGGCACAAAATGAAATTGACTGGCAGAGACCTGAGTTTTGGTGGTTAAAATGTTCTGACCTTTAATAAAACTGCAATGAACGTCATATCATACTCAAATTACAATTCATTGCAGAAACAAGAACTTGAATGGAACTTAGCATGAATGAATGAATGAATGAATGGTGTTTAACCCTCCATGCACCACTATTGACTGTATGTCTTTGGGGTTGTATCTCTGAAAGGCTCAGTACAAACTCCCTCTCTTCCCTTTCAAGATTGCTTCTTTCTGTCTTTAGCTGTATGTCCCTCCCCAGCATCATTTTCTTTCTCATTAATTAGTGAACAAAAGCCTCTGAGTTTGCATTGCTGCAAGCACAATGTCAGCCCTGAAAGCCTTGCTTTGGGCCCATTCAGCTTCACCTTAGGCCCCAGCTGCTAATTTCCACAATGAAGGTTTGACCATTGGAGGGTGTAATTGAAAAATTCTTCCCAAGGATTTGGGCAACTGAGAGAGTAGCAACTTCCTAACGTCTGGCTGGTAGGCACTAAACTATGGGGGCAACGTGCCCCAAGATGACTAACAGATGTGGCTGTGATTCGGAGTGACAATTCACAAGGCTCAGTAACTGATTGTCAAAGGGGGAAAGGAATTGCGTTTCACAGCAGTAAAAAAAATCAAAGGCCATAGGAGATGTTATATATTTCAAAACCTACCAGGGCTACTCATTTGTTCTGTTATTATGCTCTAGCTCAAACAGATCCCAAGTTAGTGGGGCAATATTGGGCATTTACAAGGGGAAGGGAAGCTTCAAATAGACCGGCAGATTTCCAATAGCCTACTTTGGAGGAAAATTGTACTTGTTTAAGTACTGTTTTCACATGTAGAGTTGGATTATGGATTGTCCCTACTCAGCCTATAGCTTGAAGGAGAGTAAGCACACATTGACCCTCTCTGCTTCCTAGCACACTGGCCCTGCCTGCATTGTCACCATATGTGCACACAAGGATGGACTATTTGAATGCCACCTGTCTCTATGCATACAGTCCACCAACTGTAAGCTAAAATCACACAACTGACTATCTGATACGATTTAGGTAATCAACCGTGTGATTTTAGCCCATGTTCATTGAATTTGGCATGGAAAGCCAGCGGGTTCAGTTTAAGGAAGTGTCCTTAAATAGGTCCGTATTTCCAGTTCTGGTGAAGGAAGCCTGTCTCTTCTGAGACGGCAGCCCGAACTACACATGCAGGAGAATAAGACTGTAGAATCCACAACAGGTGGGCCCTTTTTATCCACGGGTTTGGAACCCATGGATTTGACTTATCGTGGGTTCTGAACCATCTTACCCCCTGGACATGGCTGGAAGAGCCTTCGCATCTAGCCCAGTTTCCTGCATCTCACAATGAGATTCCCAGATGCCTCGGAGACCACTCAAGACAACAACTTGTATCCTGCTTCCAATCCCTTGCATCTGGCTTTAAATCTAAATCTAATCTAAATCTAAGATATGGGCTACTTCTAAAACCTGGAGGTTGCATATAGTCATCATGACTTTTCCTCCATAAGTCAGGTAGGTACAAATGTAATGTGTGTAACGCAGTTATGATGCAGAATAACTGTTACGATCCATGGGAGCTGCTAACAGAACCCCACACAATGGTTTTCTGTATATATACAACACAGTGGTATATATACTATATACACACTCATAATGCCATGTATAGAGGATTTCCAGGTATAATGTCAGGGAAAACCAGTTTTGCAGCCAGCTGTGCACAGTGCTGAGTGATGAGCACTTGTAATGTCTCTCTCTCTCTCTCTCTCTCTCTCTCTCTCTCTCTCTCTCTCTCTGTGTGTGTGTGTGTGTGTGTGTGTGTGTGTGTGTGTGTGTGTGTGTGTGACACATGTAAATATGTGTTTCTATGTTGAGAGATATTTTAAAATTATTGCAAAAACCTAAAATGCCATGGCGAGGCGGAGCCAGTGTCCATGATGCTGCCATAAATGTGAGTCATTGTGACTGGGCAGTGATTGATACCAGGGCTGGGAATGTCACCTCTGCTCCTGGTCTTGAAACTTTCTTAGCTGTCAACATCATTCATTTCAAATGGTCCCTGTATCCCACTTTTGATGTGAAAGATGTTGCCCTTCTCTTGATGAAACAAACTCTGCAGAATTCCATTAGATTTCCTGGTTCAGGATTTCCCAGTTCAGAAATAGAACTTAAACATCCACATCCAAATCGGTCACTGCCCCCCCCTCCAAGTGGAGAGTAGCTCCAGGGAGAGGGAGCTCTGCGGTGTAAACAAGGCCCACTGGATGACCTGGAGGGGGATTTATATCTGCCCTCTCTGCTCCTGCCTTTCTCATGTCCCCATCACAACTAGGAAATGCAAACGGAGGTCAGTGATTTGTGACTCTCTGGTTAGAACAGCTTGCCTGGAGGGCAACAAGCTGGCCACTGTGACGCAGCCCAGAGCCTTCAACGGTGGGAGTCTCCCAGTCCCTGTGTGGGAAAGGGAAGCAAGGCAGTCTTGGTTTTGCAATGGCTCTGGTTGAACAGTGACCCTGGGAGTACAAAGCTGCATGGGTAGTCAGGCAGTAAAATGGAATAGGGCACACGAGGTTTGTGGCATACGCATATAGAAAAACCAAAGCAAACATCTCAGAGCAAATATCCAATCCAGAAAACTTGATAGTTTTCTGCCAGGGACACCTTATATAAGTGACGTAGTGGCACTGCGGGTTAAACCGCTGAGTTGAGCTTGCTGACTGGAAGGTTTGCAGTTCAAGACCAGCTCCTGCCAAAGTAGCAGTTCAAAAGCACCTAAAAATGCGAGTAAATATGTACCACTTTGGTGGGAAGGTAACGCTGTTCCGTGCACTACGGCGTATAGTCATGCCGGCCACATGACCATGGAAGCTTGTCCTTGGACAAACACCAGATCTTTGGCTGAGAAACAGAGATGAGCACCGCTCCCTACAGTCGGTCACGACAAGACCATTCGGTCGTGGGGAAACCTTTACCTTTTACACCTTATATGCACAAATCTGCATGTTGCAAATGAGGATTATATGGCAGCTTCTGGGGCTTACCCTGGGGCAAGGGGACATGTTCCTTTACCCCGAGGAGACCTTCATATGCCAAAACTCTCCTGCAGAATACAGCAGAAGTAGCGTTGGTGCCTCTGTTTTGCCTAGGGGAGTAGTTAGTTAGGACTGGGCTATAAATTTCTAAGCCTCCACTAAACCACCTCTGTTTTCTATGCAGAGAACAGGAGGCAGAACTGATGGAACGCACAAAAAGGATGCATGAATGAGTACAGAAACCTTTCATAACTCACCTCCTAGCTGTTTCTCTCAGGCACTTTTCTCTCAGCTGGAATTCTGAGATTAAAAGAGCCCAGACGCAAGAGAAGTGCACTGCTTTGGGAAAAGAGATTCAGGCACTTCCCTTTGACTGGGAGGGTTCCTGTCCTCACCTCCACCCCCTTTATATTCTTGAAATTGGATCTCTCCGCTGCTCACTTTTCCATGCAATTGTCGCAGATACAGGTCAGCAAGCATCCTAGGTAGTTTGACCCTAAGAAACCTTTGAGCCACTGGGCTGTAGATTGTGCCACATCTGAATGTTCATGCAAGTGAGCATCTGTGTACTTGGGTACATAGTCAGTATTGCATACACGTTACAGAGCCTGATAAATGGAAAATCCCGTATGACATTAGTTAGCAGAATGGTGGGATTAAAGCTGTCCCCACACACAGCAAACTGACTTTTTATTAAGAGCTTTACTGAGACAAAGAAAGAACTGTAGCCATTGTTACACACAAGCAGAAAGCAACAAGGCACCTGGATCTAAACGACAATACTTGGAGTGCAATCCTAACCTGGAGTTAGGCCGGCACAGTTAGGTCAGCAACGTTTGGCCAGCACAAGGGCCACCATAAAGCATGTTTGGACCACTCTTGGCGTCAGGGAGGATGGCGCACATCTGATCACTCCAAGAGTGGTTCAAACATACTTTACAGTGTCTTCTGTGCTGGCCAAACTGTGCTGGCCTAATTGTGCCGGCCTAACTCCAGGTTAGGATTGCATGCTTAATGCTTGCATGGTACTTTGTGCATGTGCAAAGTGCCTCCCATGTATTATCTTGGAACAACCTTGGAAGGCAAGTAAGGGTCCAATCCCATTCACCTTTCCAGTGCTGATGCAACCATGCAAATGGAGCATGCACTGCATCCTGAGATGAGGAGAGCAACCCAAAAATTTTAAACTAATTCCCCTTACTGGTGGAGGCCAACACACACAATTACACTTATTGCATCACTCACATGTCACCAACCAAATCTTGTGCATGTGTGAAAACTCACTGAGTGCTTCTCAGGCCTCTTGATGTAAAACATTCTCATAAAACATAAAACATTCTCATCCAAAAGTTATGGAGGCCACCACAATACAAGTTAGTTGGCTGATGCTGGAAGATGTTCTTTACATGGTTGCCTCACATGACTCTCCCCTCCCGTCATCACCCAAATCCCTGCAATACTGTTACATTAAAAAAAAAATCCTTGGGCTAGCTCTTTTGGCCTTTAATCTGTTTGCAAAAACGCTGAGTTTGGGAAACATCCCTGCTTAGAAGCCTGATGCTCAAAGCAGCTTGTGGGAAAATAGAGAGATTTGGTTTGAATGAACAATGTCACTCCAGTAATTGCCTGCAGAGGTGGAAGGTTCCTCTGACCTTGGAAAAGAAGGGAGGGGGAATTGGTTGTTGCCTTTCCATCTAATCAAGCAGTACAAAGATTTGCTAGGGTCTAATGTAAGTCTATAGGGCAGGCTGCATGGCCAGTTTCTGTTCATTTCTGAACTGGCTGCAAAGCATGAATTCAAACAGCGTATTTTACTTCTTGAATGTAGGGCCCAATTTTCTACATAAGGCCACCAACTGAGATTGTATATCTATATATATAAAGAAGAGCGTATGTGTGTATGTGTGTATGTGTGTATGTTCCACATAGGCTCCGCAACGCCTGGACCAATTCGCGCCAAACTCGGCACGTGGGTGCCTTGGCCCCCCCGAGACCGTCGCTGCGTGGTTTTGGAACGGATCGCGCCCCCACGGGCGCGGGTAAAAGCGAATTTGTGGTTCTGTATGGGTGGCTATGGGCTGAGCCGCAGCATTCCGAGGCTCTGATGATGTCATGATGAGATGCAAATGACATGCAAATGACATGTGGAATCTTCAGGCAGCAACTGAACTCTTTACAGTTGGAAGACAAACAGCAGGCAAACCGATACAGGGCCACGGAAATGTGTTCTGTGGACATGTGGGCGGTCCCTGCTTGGCAGTGGACAGTTGGCACAAGGGGCTGTGGCTGTTGCTCTCACTCTGAAAGTTTACTTTCACTGTATAACGTAAGGCAATTGGGCAGGTGCAACCAAAGGCTACAAAGATGAAACAACAGCGTACACAGGAAACACCTGAGGGGAAAAAAAATGACTTGCAACGCTACGTCACAGAGCTGCTACATCTAGAGCCACAGAAACAGTACAGCAGTGTGACAAAAGACTACACGATAAGAGAGACAGAGCTGCTACATCTAGAGCAACACAAACAGTACAGCAGCGTCACAAACAACTACAGGATATGAAACAGAGGGCTACTACATCTAGAGCAACAGAAACAGTACAGCAGCGTGGAGGGGCCAAATAAACATCCGGTCACCGCCGGGTAATTTTTAACAAAACAAAAATGCCTGGGGGTGGCCGAAAACCACTGGGGGTGGTGGTCAGGGATGGGACATATAAACACCTGGGCGCAAATAGGTTTCCCGCAGGTAAACCTATACAGGGCCATCTGTATGCCTGGTGAGTGGGGGGGGTCAGGGATGGGACATATAAGCACCCGGGTGCAAATAGGTTTCCCGCAGGCAAACCTATACAGGGCCATCTGTATGCCTGGTGAGAAGGGGGGATGGGGGTCAGTGATGGGACATATAAACACCCGGGTACACATGTGAGTGGGGGGGAAGTCAGGGATGGGATATATAAACACCCGGGCACACATGTGAGTGGGGGGGGCAGGGATGGGACATATAAACGGGCCATCTGTATGCCTGGTGAGTGGTGGGGGGGTCAGGGATGGCACCTATAAACACCCGGGCGAAGCCGGGTACATAAAAGCTAGTTATATATATAGTAGATTGTATTTATACAATCTTATAGCCTGAGATTGTGGGCGCAATCCTAACCTGGAGTTAGGCCGGCACACGTTAGGCCAGCAAAGTTTGGCCAGCACAAGGGACACTGTAAAGTATGTTTGGACCACTCTCAGAGTCAGGGAGGCCAGCACACAGATGTACACTATTCTCCCTGTGGATCATGACCCCAACGCGGTCGCAAAGCCTCTTTTGTGGGGTTGTGACAACCTTTCAAAGCCTGTGCAAGAGAGGGCTTTGACCCAATCCAATGACGGTACTAACATCAAAATTGAGTTCTTGATCAAATCCGGCACAGCCTCGCAGTCTTGCCCCACTGCTCCCAAGGCCAGCCTGCTCAGATTGCTACCTTGCAGGGTTGTTGTGGAGACACAAAAGTTAGGGGGAAATGGGGTGGGCAGGGGCAAGGGGTGGGAAGATTGGACCCAGAGAAGGGGTGAGATTGGTCATGGGTTGCCAGTCCCACATTTCATTTATTTATTGGGATCAAGGCATGAAAAAGGTTGAAGACCACTGCCATAGAGCTCTTCTGTTTGGAGAAATTCACCACTCAGGGGTAGACTTGGGGAGGGGATCCATTTTGTGGTGGAAAAGGTAGGGCTGCAAGTGGTGTCATTCAAATGATTTAGGAACAGGAACTCACTTTTGATTGGCACTTGTCGGGAACCCGGAACCAGCCACGGAGCCCGTTAGGATCCGGAACGCCCGTTCTGGTCTGTTCCCCCTGAATGACATCACTGGCCTGCAACAGCAACCTAGAAGGTTTGAAGGTATTGGGCTGAATCCAAAGGAAATGGGAGTCCTAGACCTTTAAGAAAGGTGAGAGGACAACCATCCAATTTTGCCTCCTGCTTCATATAAGCCAGAATAATTCTCCTGGGTAGAGATTCTTGCTTAGATGCTGAGAAGCAGCACAGTCCCATTGATTGCCTATATCTGAACTTATTACATGCCTCTACTGCAGATGAGGCCAGCTGAGTCTGTATTCCACACAGCAGGCATGATTTTCTAAGAAACGCTATTAAATTTTTTTTTAAAATCAAGACTGACCTACTTAGGAATATATTTAAACATATTACACAATATGCCTAGAGGGATCTTGACTTGTCTCATGAAGCTACGTATTTGGAGCTAATCGTGTGCATGTAAGAGAGCAAGTGTGCATAGACATGCGTTAGTGTGCTCTGACCAGGCTGCCCTTGGTCAGGAAGCAAGGTCAAGGCTCAGACCCAAAACGTGCCCCCCACACAACCACTGGCAAGATTTATTTCCTCCTACCTCCCATGCAAAATCTAGCAAAAGCTGAACCCAAAGAGGCTGTACATTTTGCTATAAAAGCCCCATGCGGTTTCCTTCTTGTTCAGTACAAGAACACACAGCTCCAGAGTGACGGTCCCGTGCCCCAAGCAGCGAGACAATGAAGCAGTGCTGGGCCTTGGCAGTGGTGGCCTCCTTCTTGTGCTTTTCCAGCGATGCATTCCGAAGGTAAAGCCGCCTCGTTTTGCATGACTTAGTGGATGATGAGCTTTCCAAGCCAGGATTTGTGCTTATGCTAAGCATTCCATAAGCAACGCCCCAGACCAATGAGAGCTGCCTCAAGGGCAAATACAGGGAGAAGGAAATTGTCTGTATTTGCATTATTCTGAGTACAGCAGTTGAGAAACTGAGGGTGCAGTCCTAACCTGGAGTTAGGCCAGCACAGTTAGGCCAGCAAAGTTTGGCCTGCACAAGAAACACCGTAAACAGTGGTGTTATGCTGCTGGAACGCTGGGCGGGACATCCGGGTGATCGACAGCCCGCCCGTCGCGTTCCTCAGCGTTACGCTGTTTGCGTAACATATGCAAGCGGCGTAATTGGTTACGCAAACGGCGTAATGCTGAGGAACACGACGGGCGGGCTGTCGATCACCCGGATGTCCCGCCCAGCGTTCTGGCAGCATAACGCCGCTGACCGTAAAGTATGTTTTGGACCACTCTTAGAGTCAGAGAGGCCACCACACAGACGTGTGCCATCCTCCCTCACTCCAAGAGTGGTCCAAATGTGCTTTATGGTGACAGCCAGACTTTGCTGGCTTAACTGTGCTGGCCTAACTCCAAGTTAGGATTGCACTCTGAATCATATGTATGAGATGCAGTAGTCACCCGGCCTCTGGTTCAGCACTAAGGCTCAATATCCTTTAGGCTGGTCCAGCTTCTCATTGTCTCCCTCATAGCTCTGGCATGCCTGTCATAATGGTGTATGCATGATGTTGCCCATGCAGTGACTGGTTGAGAAATTCCAAGTAGTAGTTCTAGCACTCGTGTATTTTTGAGTTGCTGGCATGCCTCCCTTCTGTACAATCACTTCTTATGGCGCACCAAGTGTTCAGTTTCCAGTTCCACTTGATGAACTGTGCAACCTCCAGGTTCAGTTTGCCTTATGAACACCTGTCATACACCCATTCTGCTTTCTATTTGGGCAGTTGAAGTGAAAGCAGCACAGACCCGAATACACCAATGCTGAAATGTTTCCTGAATAGGAGCTGTGGTGAGGCTGATACAGATCAGGTTCCTCGCATGGGGAGAGGAGCATTTTAAGTCTTTGCCTCACTGTGGTTGTATCTAGATTGGGTGTCTTCATGACTGCTCTTTGTCCTAGAAGGGAGCTTTGATTAGGATCAGTGGGGACAATGCACTGGTCCTTATTTCCCAAGGCTTGAAAGCAGTGGTGTAGCTGAGAGGGGCAGTGGGGAGCAATTGCACTGGGCAACAAGCTTTAGGGGGGACAACAAGCTGAGCTTGACACTAGTGGCCAAAATTGTGAAAACTTTTGAATGTATGAAGAATATCATCATGTTACATATGATTGGAAAGGTAATTTAATGCAATGCCATGAAACAAATCATGTTGGCATATCCGTATTCTATCAAAAGTTATGACCAGAAACCTTTTTATTTATTTACTTAATAAATTTGATTTTGTCAAGGGTGTGTGTGCTGCAAAATTCTCTGTGCCCTGGGTAGCAGATGCCTGGGTACACCTAGCTGCACCACTGCTAAGAAGAAACCAAATGAGCATGGAGAGACGTGGAACTGAATAATTGGAGTACAGTCTGCATACAGAAACAAGTGATATGCGCTCATTGATTGGTGGGAGAAATATGCAATCATAATTTTCACATCTTCTGATTTTTGTTGTTGTTGTTGTTGTTGTTGATAATAATAATAATAATAATAATAATAATAATAATAATAATAATAATAGGCAGTTAGAACACAACACACCAGATATAATAGTGGTTGAAAAAAAAAAAGTATGGCTTATAGACAGCGCCATACCGGGTGATAGCTGAATTGAAGACAAAGAAATTGAAAAAATTATAAAATATAGGGACTTGACAATTGAAATTGGAAGAGTATGCAAAAATGATCCAAAGTAGTGCCAATTGTCATCGGGGCACTTGGATCTATTTCAAAAAATTTACAAAAACATCTAGAGACTTTGAAGATCAATGATATAAGAATGTCTGACCTATAAAAATCTACACTGCTGGGAACAGCATACATCTTACGCAGATATTTGGACAATTCTTAGGCTCTTGGTTAGAGCTTGAATTGCCAGTTAAAGACCAGTCTGTGATATTTGTGATATTTTTATCATTTTGACTGCGTATATGTGAATGAATGAATGAATGAATGAATGAATGAAATAATAATAAAGCCAGCACAATTCTAGAGAAAGCTGAAAGAACCAAGGAAAGGAAGTTCAGAGCAGAAAGCTAAAGTCATTCATGATATATGAGAGCATGGTGGAGAATTTTGGCAGGAGGAATCAAAGGGAAACAGGTGGATTTTGGCAGTACTATAGACATGGTCATAGAACTAAATATCTCATAATAGTTTGTCTCAATGAAGGAAAGAATAGGGAAGACACAACATAAAATATGACCTGTATGGCTAAGGATGGATCGTTGGTAATGTTCTTTTTCCAAAAAAGGGAAAGTAGGGAAGAAAAGAGAACCTTAAAAGAAGAAAAGGCTTGGTTTGGGGCACGTTGATGCTGATACGGTGTCTAGGCAGAAATGTGAGCAGGGGAATTTTGGAGACAAGCCTGCAAAAGAGACTTCCTTTTCACGAAGCTGGCACTTAGAAGTCAGTGCTGCCTATGCAGGAGTGTCTCGGGTCCACCAACATACTAAGAAAGCAAGGCAGGTGTAAAGAAAATGGTCATTTTAGTTGTGATTCCAACCCAAATGAAATGCAAAAAAGGTGATTTAAGGGAGAGGGTCATCACAAGAAATTGTCTTAAACAGCCTAAGGCTACAACCAGCGACAGGGTCTACAAACGACCTGGGGGAACGCTGGGCGGGACGTAGGCGGGACATCCGGGTGATTGGCAGCCCATTCGCAGCGATCCGCAGCTGCCCTGGCCTCGGGGGGGCTCCTGCTCGCTGCGGAGGACGGGTGAGGGTCGCTGGGTGCCTGGGCGAGCAGCGGTGGGGTGCGCTAACTGGGGGCAGCCCCCCCAGGCCAGGACAGCTGCAGAACGCTGCGGACGGGCAGCCAATCACGCGGAAGCCCCACGTAAGTCCCGCCCAGCGTCCCCCCAGGTCGTTTGTAGATCCCATCGCTGGCTACAACCCTTTACACACTTTCCTGGGAATAAGCCTCACTGAATACAGTGGGACTTGCTTCTGAGCAGAGAGGTAGAGCCTTATACTACAAGTCTAACTTTGCCCATGTTCACAGAGTAGCAGTGGTGTGCCAGGTGGCCAGACAGAAATCTTTCTCTGCCTTACCTAGAGGTGCAGAGGAGTGAAGGTGGGACCTTTTGTAGGCAAAGTAAATGCTCTAGCACTGAGCCACAGCTCTTGCCCTTCTAGAAAATTCTGGAAAGCTGATATTCACAAGTTATCTGAGGCCCTTCTGATTTGGACCTCCTTAAGCCAACTTCCTTGCTGCCTTCTAACAACATTTTCTCAATACGTTTGCAGCTGCAAAAATATGGTACCTTTAAGATACAGTACTGTATACCACTAGGTATATTTTAAATCAGCCAAGTGTGCTAAATTATTGTCAGCCATTTGATGGGGGATTTCATATGGGAGGTTTCAGATGTGGTGTTTTATGGTTCTAGAGATAGAACAAGGAGTTACAGTAAGAGTTAACCCAGATAGAAAGGGGAGACTTGTAAGTGGCAGGGGAAGGAGTCTCAGCTTGTGTAAGAAACATGAAGCATTTGTCCTGTACAGTTTTTAAAACACAGAATAAAACACAACTATAAAGGCAACAGATGGCTATGACAGTATTACGAACCACTAGCTAGAGAAGATGATTCCATTTCTGCTGTAGGCTTTTCAAATAAATCAATTATAATTAATGAGCAATTGTATAGAAGTAGAGAACATTCCGACCGGAAGGTTGGGAGTTCAAGATTGTGCGATGGAGTGAGCTCCTGTTGCTTGTCCCAGCTCCTGCCAACCTAGCAGTTCAAGAGTACCTAAATGCAAGTAAGATAAATAGGGACCACTTTGGTGGGAAAGTAATGGCGTTCCGTGCGCTACGGCATATAGTCATGCCAGCCACATGACCACGGAAGCTTGTCCTTGTCCGGCTCTACAGGCTTTGAAACGGAGATGAGCACCGCCGCCTACAGTCGGTCAGGACTAGACCATTCTAGTTTCCCTTTCCCTTTCCAGAACATTGCTTACCAGACCATACCATTGCAGGCATTTGCTGCCATCTAGAGCAATTGCATAGCATATACTGAGTCAGGGCAGCTTCAGTCTGTGGATCAGCTGACTGCAGGTTTCAGGTTTATGCTTGAGGTTTTTTTTTTTTTCCAGCCTGGATTCCACTTGTAGCAAAGTCCAAACCTGGCTTTGAACTGCTATTTTCTATTAATTAACAGCATCAATTCTTAAAGCTATGTTCATTCTGTTTGATACAAATTTTTGAACAAAATAGGTACTGCAGATATGCAAGAAAAACAGAACCTTGTTCTGTTTTGAACCATCTTTCCAAAGTAACTGTGGTCCCTTTGCACCAGCTGCTTGGCAAGGGGTTGCCAAATTCCCTGCTGGGCCTCTCCAAGGGCCCCAATGCCCACACTAGGCTATCTAGTTTCGCCTGCAGAGCAGCCTCAGAGGTACGCAAGAGGGAGGGGGTTCATTCACCCACTGGGCCTCCTCTCTTCCAGCAGCTTTGCTTGGGATCACCGGCCGGCCAGCCGGCCTCCACCAGACTGCTCTTATCACCAGCTTCGCTCAAAATACCCTAATTTAGCAGCAACAAACCCCACCACTAGTCAGCTTGCCTAAGCCACAACTGCCTCCTCCACTTGGTGGCCCCAGGGACGTGGCAGCTATACAACAGTAACTCCCCACAATAACCTTACTTTATCCAGTCCTTTAACAGTCAGTCCATCCAACAGCCCATCAATCCACAGCCACTTTCATTCCTACACCTACCTGGTGCTTGCTTACTTTAGCTCCTGCCTCCAATTTATACTGAGGCAGGCCAATCAGTGTCTGTTGTTAGGCAGGCTCTACCATCAGCCACACCCATCTGCCCCTGTGCTAACCTCCCTTCCTAGACAGAGCCCCCATCAGCCTGCAGCTGTGTTCCTGCTGCAGGAGTTTTGGGATTAACCCCATAATCCCTGGTTTACCTGGATAGGGGGCCATTGCTGATACCATTCCCCATCTCCTTGGGATATCTCCTGCCTTTTCCAATACAGGGGTTTTTGCAAGAAAATAGTGAGTTGGTTGAGGCATAGTTATACAGATATAGAATCATAGAGTTGAAGATTCCTTCAAGGTCATCTAGTCCAACCCCCTGACCCTTGACCCTTGTATTTGGTGCAAGACACAGCTTGGCAACATTCTGAAACTGATACTCTCTGCCTGTTTTGCTGTTGTGTTGCTGTATTGTTGTATATGCTAAAGATACTCTCTCTGCTGGTCACCAATATTGCATTTCAGGTCAATGCTGGCAACCTGCTAACTTAACTGTACTTGTCAATCCTTGTACATGTTGCAAAGGTTGTTGGATCTGATTAACAGCCAGGATTTGTAATTGTTGTTCTAAAATACTTCTCAGGATTTCGCTCAAGAAAATGCCCTCCATCCGGCAGACGCTGCGCGCGATGGACATAAAAGTGTCAGATGTCTTCCCATCGATGAAGCACAGAAAATACTCCCTTGGCGCAGGACCTCACAATGGAACAGCACCAACCATCCTCACAAACTATCAGGATGTGAGTGTGATATTCCCTGAGCGAAGCAGCCAGAAAATCAGGGAGGCTCAAGCATCATTGTTCATACTTTATTGCATGTCTTTCAGACGCAGTATTATGGCGAAATAAGCATTGGAACGCCATCTCAAGTTTTCAAAGTTGTCTTCGATACAGCGTCAGCCAATCTCTGGGTGCCATCCTATCAGTGCTCCCCACTGTTCAGTGCCTGCGGTAAGTCATGGAGATCATCACACATACCCCTGGAACCACCTGCCAAAAGTATGGCATTGCAATGCCTAGATTCAGGGTGCAATCCAGAGATTGTGCAGGGCCAACATATGTTGTTTGCACTGGCTCAGGGCTGTTGCAAACGTGCCGCAAGGCATGTTTGCACCAGCCCAGGACATGCTGGGTTGGTGCAGGCAGCAGTGCCAACCCAGCCATGCTGGGGGGACTGCCAGGTAAGTCCCCCCCCCCTGCTGGTTGAGTTTGGCCAGTGCAGGGACTCTGGAGGGCAGGGGGAAAGTGGGAGGGAGGTGGAATGGGCTGGGGGTAGGTGGAAGGAGGACGGCCCCATGGGCAGGGTGGCCATTAGGCAAGATCCTAACCCCCATTCCCGAGCAGCATGGAACACTCTGGGCCACTCTAGGCCACTGGGACTTATGCCTGCTATTTCACAGGTGCATGTCTGAACAGTCTCATCGGGCTGCCTGTGGCTTACCCTAAGGTAATTGTCCCCTGGTCCCCTGGCCTGCCTGGTGCTACGCAGGTTAGGATTGCGCTGCCATTTTTACGATAAATCTCTTCTAATCTGTTTTAGTATCCCAGAGGTCTTACAGTGGATGGCACTGTTGGGTGGCACTGTTGGATGGCCCTTCTGTATTCTCCTTCTAGGTCAGCAATTTTCAACCAGTGGGTCGTGGCACACTGCAGAATGGTCTGCAGGTGTGCTGTGAGAGTTTGGGATAGGGTCATTTGTTTGTAGGGCCATTGGGGGTGCAAGCCCCCCCCCCTCCACAGCATGGTGTGCCTTGACAATTTTAGCACCTTTTCAGTGTGCCATGAGATGAAAAAGATTGAAAATCACCATTCTAGATATTGATTTAAATATGTAAAGAGTTACAGAAGGAGAGTCAACAGAAGTTTTCATCCATAGACATACAGAAATAGCAGAAGACTGCAGAATTGTTGCAGCACTTGCAGGAAAATGGGGCACAGTGCATTAGCCTGCTTAGGCTGCCCAATAGGGATTCATGCCTGGTGGCAACGTATGTTACTGTATTGTCCCACACATTATTAGTATTGCTGGATGCAGTTAAGTTGCCCCTTACAAAACAGGCTCCTGGCACAGCAGATTTACATGCAGAAATCTATTCCAGTAAAGCCAGTTGTTTTTGTAAATTTTGGGCAGTCATGAGCAAGCTGCAGCCTTGAATACTGGAAAGTGTCAGAATGTCTAGGTGCAAACAATCAAAGTGTTTGGTGCTCTGGTCAAACTGGTCACTTTGACTTTTCTCTATGGCATTGATTCTCAAAGTGGTGGGTCGCGACCCATCACCCTGGGAAGCACTGTTTCTGCCCATTTAAGTGGCAGGGATTGGGGGAAGGCAGCAATGCGATCTCCAGGATAATCAAAAGCGGGGGACTTATCCCAACTTTTAAAGAATTACAGTAATTGATTAATTATCTGGGTTTTGACCAATTAGAATGAAATAATGTGATTATTACCAAAATGACAGTATGGAATAGATGTCTTTTTGAGGAACTGATGCGTAAGAGAACTTACAGTTTAATCCACAAATGCTACCACTTATTGTCAGAAATGCAATTATCAGTATTTTCATTTTTCATTCTCTTCTACAGTCACACAGAGTAGAACACCATCAAAAATTAAAAGCTGGTTAACACAGACCCCCAACTGATTAGTCTACCAATTAAAGCTTTGTGGATCTAATCAAAAGAAGATATACTGAACAGTCACATTGCCTTTGAATGTATTGATGCCTGAATCTTTTCTGTCTGCTCTTTATGGATGCAAAGAGAAATCAGAATATAAAACCAATGTGGGCTTTTGTGTTAAACATTGTGCTTTGAAACATTCATTCACCTTGGATTATGAACTCTTTCTACAGCACTGATTAGTGTAATTTGAAGAGGTAATATTTTTAGTCTTCTTTTTTTTCAGTTTCACACAATCGCTATGACTCCTCCAAATCAAGCACATACATGTCAAATGGAACCAAAATTGAAATCCAGTATGGACAAGGAAACATGAAGGGTTTCCTTAGCAAGGACGTTGTCATTGTAAGTTGTAAAGGGGACAGAAGTTTACTCATGGACCTTCCTGCATCTAAAGCAGGGGTCTCCAAACTATGGCCCAGGGGCCAAATCTGGTCCCCCACAAGATTTTACCCAGCCCACAGCAACTTTTTTGTGTCAAAGCATTTGCTAATGTTTGATATTTTTTACTCACTATATATCATTTCTCAGTTTAAGCAAGGCATTGTTTCTTTTAACTGTCACATTTCTTTGTTCTGAATCGTATCATGCTGATTACAAAAAAAGATCCAAGTAAAAGAACCTGAACTATAAATATGCATACACACACGGGGGGGGGAAGGGGTTTGACTTCAGAACACCCCCCCCTGTGGATACCTGAAACCGTGGATACTGGAGGTGCCTTTTTGAAGATAGGGGAACATCAATGGTTTTGCTGCAACAAAGTAAAAAAGGAAGAAATTCATTTAATGTTCCCTGACTTTTTAATAGGCATCCCAGTATCCATGGTATCAGTGGATACTGAATCCGTGGATCCTGGGGCACACCTCTCTCTCTCTCTCTCTCTCTCTCTCTCTCTCTCTCTCTCTCTCTCTCTCTCTGTGTGTGTGTGTGTGTGTGTGTGTGTGTGTGTGTGTGTGTATCTATCTTGATAAAGGCTCAAACATGAAACTCACCTTGCCAATATTTAACAGACAATTGGGAAGATTTTTTTAGGGTATGTGAAAATGCTCTTTCCTTTCTATGTAGTATATAGCATATGCATTCCACTTTTTAACTGTGTGTCACTGGACATGTTCAAAACCTGTTTTTCAAGCTTTTTGTAGCACACTAAGTGGTGCCTAATTAAAAGTGTGGCTGAACTTAATTGTGTGCCTTGCTCTGTACCTATTGGATGGTGCCAGTGATGTCCATGATGATGAACAACACATCTTATCCATGCCCCCAAGGATCCACTAATGTACGTGTCACTGTCACCATGGTGACTACCCTTGCTTCTCCTGTAAGCATGCTTTCATTCAGCTCTGACTTCATGCTGCATGTCAGAAGTACTGGAAATTCTGAGCTGCAACACAAAATTGGAGATCCCCCCCCCAGCACCTTTAAGCCTGAAATTTAGGCAGGAGATTTGGGCGGGGAGGCTCACCTCCAACTTTGTATTTCAGAAACAGATCAAATCCGACATGCAGAACAACAAAACAAGACCTGTCACTCCCAAAGACTTGAAGTTGAGGAGAGGCAGGGTTGATTTTGGACACTGTAGATGAACTCAGAATGCTTCAAAAATGTACACAATGTGAGAGAATGTCCACTGCACTTTTAAAATAGAGAGAAGACACAAAGCATATGTGTCACTAAATGCTATGTGCTTATATAGGCTTTTAAAAAGAACAAAGGGGATGATGAAACTAAGGGCCGTCCCTCAACAATGTCCCACTATTTCAATTTGTTCTCTCTTTTTACATATGTGACTTAAATTTGAAACATGCAAAACATTAAAATAAAAGGTTTTCTTTTTTCGAAAAATGGAATTTTTATTTGAAGGAAATGCTCTCACCCGTATTAGAGCACAGGATCTCACTTTCACACAACATAAACAGAACAAACAGAACTGCAAGCCAGTCGTATTTCCCCCCAACTCCATTGTATTGGTTTGGTTTGGTTTGGTTTGGTTTGGTTATCAGGCTACCAAAGGACTGAGATTAGAACAGTGGTGTCATCTACTCTCTCGCAAGCCGGAACGCTGGGCGGGACTTGAGTGATTGACAGGCCGTCGTTTGACTTCCGGTTTCTTCGCGCGCCCCGCGCGGCTTTCCCTCGCCTCGGAGGGAGCGCCTGCTCGCCAGGGGGGATGGGTGGGGGGCGCGCCGGGTGCCTGGGCGAGCAGGCGCCCCCTCCGAGGCGAGGGAAAGCCGCGCGGGGCGCGCGAAGAAACCTGAAGTCAAACGACGGCCTGTCAATCACTCAAGTCCCGCCCAGCGTTCCGGCTTGCGAGAGAGTAGATGACACCACTGGATTAGAACAACAGAAATTGGTGGAAGGGGATGACTTGCTTTAAAATAAATCCTTTATTTTGTATTTATGTAATGATCTGCATGCTGCACTTTACGGCCTCCTACTGGTTTTAGCCTATGCTACAGAGAACCAGGTGCAGACCCCATACCAACTTGGGTGGCCTCTGCAGCAGATGCAGAAATGACTTAATATCAGTGGTCTTCAACCTTTTTCGTGCCATGACCCCAATAAATAAATAAATAAATAAATAAAGTATGAGACTGGGGACCCCACGGTCAATCCCACCTGCTCCGAGGACCCTATCCACCAACTCCCAGTGCTGGTCACAGTAACCAAATACTCTTATTAGGGAGAATAGAAAATCATGAAGCCCGGCACTAGTGAAAGAAACTTGAGCACAGTTTCTAAGAAGCTGAGCAGGACTGGGACAGAATCTCCTGGTGGGGCTCTAATTTAGTGGGCTTCAACCCTTTTCAATCTTATAAGTTGCCACGACCCCACAACTGAGGCTTCGCGACCCCATTGGGATCCCAACCCCAAGGTTGAGGAGCACTTAAATTCAACACTGTGTTAGTTGTCTCTGACAAAGTGAACCGTTTTTGAATAATTAATAAAGCAACAATAGTCCTCATAGAATAATTCCATGTGACAACTGCACATGATTCAATGGCTTCCTAGCTGTACCTTCATTTTTCTCTTCTTCACTCCAGGTTGCTGATATTCCCATCATCCAGGTGTTTGCAGAAGCCACGGCATTAACCAATGACCCTTTCATCTATGCCAAGTTTGATGGAGTTCTTGGTATGGGCTATCCCAACCAGGCTATCTGCGGTATCACCCCAGTGTTTGATCAGATCATTTCAGAGGATGTCCTGAATGAGAAAGTATTTTCTGTCTACTACAGCAGGTGAGTTATTATTATTTATTTATTTATTTATTTAATTTCTACCCCGCCTTTCTGCCCGAAGGCACTCAAGGCGGCATTACAAAATTAAAACAGAATAAAATTCCATCAATTAAAAGACAATAATTAAAAACAATATTAAAAATATTAAAAATAAAACATACAACAAGCCAATCCCATGGATCATAATATGTACAAAGATAAAAGGATGCAAAAAAGCCAGCCAGCCTGTCAGCAACTAAAAGCCTGCTGAAACAAAAAGGTCTTCAGCCCCCACCGAAATACCGCCAAAGAGGGAGCAGTTCTTAACTCTAAGGGGAGGGTATTCCAAAGTTGGGGGGCCACCGCCGAGAAGGCTCTCCTACTGGCCGCCACCCCTCTCACCTCTCCTGGTGGCGGCACAGTCAAAAGGGCCCCCCCCAGATGACCTCAGAGTACGGGTAGGATTATATGGGAGGAGGCGGTCCCTCAAATACCCTGGGCCCGAGCCCAGGGAGCAAAAGCCCACACTGGAGAGACAGAAAAGCACAAGCTCATGAACAATGTCACCATTGCACCCCAGTGACATGTTCCATTGGCAGGGCTTGAAAGCACTGATGCTTGAGCAGTCCAGTAGGAATACATAACCCTATCCTTTGAAGGCTGGGAGCCTCGGTAGCCTGAAGCTGACATGTGCACCTAACCTTGGTAATGCTGTGCATAGGCTTGAAAGCTGTTTCAGCCTTGTTGCTTATGTCAGAAGTGTAGCCAGAGGGAGGAGCAGAGTGATAAGTACAGCAGGTACTGCAGTGCACAGCCCCTCCCCCTTGCTGTCAGAGCCCCGAAGCCTATGCATTGCCATTGCTGCTCCGAATGACTCCGACAGCAAGAGGCCGCTTACATGGCACATCACGGTGGCTGCCATATGTACCGCTCTGCTCCCTCCTGGCTACGCTACTGGCCTATGTAGAGGCAGGGCCGGCTCCAGAAGTGGTGGGGCCCAATGCATTCCTGCGGAGCCCCCTACTCACCAAGAAAAGCAGCTGTGGTGCCGCGCATGGCACCTGGAAATAGTGGTGGTGACATGATGAGGTCACTGCCAACTGCTTCCAGGAGGCCCATTTTGGGCAGTTTGGAGGCAGAGGAAGGTGGGAGGCCCAAAGGTCAACTGCTCTGCTCGCCCCACTGACTTACAGTTCATAGAGCTTCTAGCTGCAGCAGCAGGCAATATACTTGCTGCTCTGGTGTGGGGCCCTCAAACATGCGGGGCCCAATGTGACAATATTGGTCACATTGGCTTAAGGCTGGCCCTGTGTAGAGGGTTTCACCTGTGCTCATCGTTCTGACAACGAATCCCATGCTTTAACACCTCCATAAGAGGTGCACTCGTCTTCAGTGGTGCAAAGATCCTCCCACACATTGTGGTGAATCCGAGCTTCCTAAGCCAACAAAAATCTGAAAGGAGCGGAACTGTACTGGGTCTCCCCTATAGGACCTCGCCTCATTTCAGAGGCACAGCTGAGGCCAGAAAGGAAGACGTTACTCTGTCATTTTTTGTCCTAGAAACTCTGACATGAACACCGGGGGAGAAATTATCCTGGGAGGCAGTGATCCATCTTACTACACTGGGGACTTCCACTACCTCAGCATCACCAGGAATGGCTACTGGCACATTGATCTTAAAGGGTCGGTAACTCCCTCCTCATGCACTCTCTTGCCTGTTCATCTCGTTCTTCATGAGAACTCTTAATTATACTTGGCATTTGTTTAGTGCTTCCTGAGTGTATTGTCATGATGGAATCATTTCAACAATCCAGTATTATTATTCCCACGTGGGAGCTAGGGAGCAGAGTCAGGGAACAGGTGGCTTGAGTTGATATTCGAACTGAGGAAGTTCCAATTTGTAGCTCAGAGCCCAGTCTTATCCAACACTGATGCGGCCAACATGCAGCCCAAGGCAAGGGAACAAATGTTGCCTTATTTGGAGGAAGCCACTGTGACTGTCCCCACCACAGCAGGATGCAGCATGCGACCCATTGGCTTCATCAGTGCTGAAAAACTGGATAAGATTGGGCTTCAAGACACTTAGCCTCTACACTGCACCAACTCTCATGGCACCATTCACATTCCATCAATATGAACAGTGCAACCATGGCATTTTCACTTTTCTATGAAATACTCACTACCTAACCCATATAACAATTTGCATCCCACTCCTATCTACTGTATATTTACTTGGAGCTAAATCCCACTTTGTTCAATGGGATAATCTTGCTTCACTCAAGTTTTTGCAGAGATAAAGAGTCTGAAATTGGTCTATGTCTATTTTGTAGATATGAGCTTGTTAAGAACGGACACATTCTTTGTACGCCTTGCAAACTTAGAATGAATCCATATTTGGGTACAAGGCATTAGAGCTGGTTTTAGACATACATACATACATACATACATACATACATACATACATACATACATACATACATACATACATACATACATACATACATACATAGGTATTTAAACCACCTTTCTCTGGTTTTTTAGACAGCCTTCAGTACAGCATTCATAGACAGGCTAGCTTAAACCAACATTTTTCAATGGGATTTTACTATATGTTTAAACCTCTCAGTCAGCACATGTTGCCTTCACAATGTGGTTTTCTTTTCTGGCTGTGTGCTATCAAACTTCAGCAGGAATCATAAATCATAAGCCTGGACAGATCCTCAAAGTTGTTTCTGTTTTTGCCAGCTGGCCTTTGCACACTCCTCCACACTCTCACTGTGATAATCAGCTCATTAGTGACTCCATCCTGCCATAACGGGTATGGCAGCTTTTCACAGCATGGCATTCCATCTCCCATCCAGAATCATGACCACGAAATCTCCTGCTTAGCTCTTCAAGAAGTACTGGCAGCTCAACAATCAGACCACACCACTTGCCCTCCTGGCAATTAAGATATAGCCTTTCTTGTTTCAACCATAATTGTTACTTCAGAGTGTCAGGTGCAAGGGAGTGGCAACAGGATGCAGGCATCTTATCTCATGTGCTCCCTGAGGCACATAGTGGACCACTGTCAGATAGAGGAAGCTGGACTTGGCCATTGGCCTGATTCAGCAGGGATCTTCTTATGTTCCTTATTCTGTGTGCTTTAGAACAGTGTTTCCCAACCTGGGAGGAACAACCTCCCAGACAATAGGAAACACCTAATTCCCCCCAAGGGGATGGCAGCAACAGCACTTATAATCAATCAATAATATTTATATACCACTTTTCAACACAAAGTTCACAAAGTGGTTTACAGGCAAATGTTGTAGTAATAATAAGGTTGAATGGATCCCTGTCCCAAAGGGCTCACGATCTAAAAAAAAATGCAGAACACTGCCAGCAACAGCCACTAGAAAAGACACTGTGCAGAGGTGAAGAGGGACAATTCCTCTCCCCTTGCTAAATATAAGAACATAAGAACATAAGAAGAGCCCTGCTGGATCAGACCAAAGGCCCATCTAGTCCAGCTTCCTGTATCTCACAGCGGCCCACCAGGTGCCCCAGGGAGGCATGAGACAACAAGATGCCCGCATCCTGCTGCCACTCCCTTGCACCCGGTACCAGTAGCCCTCCACCTTTGTAAGGAGGTTGCACAATCCATCATTGCCTATAGCCCACGATGGACCTTTCCTCCAGAAATCCATCCAATCCCCTCTTAAAGGCATCCAGACCAGATGCCATCACCTCCTCCTGTGGCAAAGAGTTCCACAGATTAACTACCCGCTGGGTAAAAAAATACTTCATCTGTTTTAACTCTCCCGCCCCTCAGTTTTAGTGGATGCCCCCTGGTTCTGGTGGAACACCACTTGAAAAAGTACCTTTTGCCTAGTTAGCAGGGTTCACACCAGCACCACTGAAATAAAGAAGGGGGAGTTCAATTTACCTGGAGATGCTGCAAAACCCAGGCTCTCACTGCCACTGCTGGGTAAGTTGGGGAAAAAAACCCCTTTTTTACTTCAGCAGCAGCAGTGCGAACCTGGAAGTGCAATTACTGACAAAACTTCTCCCCCCTGCTAGCCCTGGAGGTATGGTAAATACCTTACTTTTACTTCCCTTTGTGTAAAGGTTTGGGAACCACTGCTTTAGAAGGTTGGGTGCACAGGAAAAATAAAGAGAGCTTTGCCTGAAACGAGAAAGGACAGCTTTTTTGCTTTCTCCACAGGGTCTCTGTAGGGGCTGAACTGTTGTTCTGTCAAGAAGGCTGCACGGTGGCTATAGATACTGGGAGTTCCTTTATTACTGGTCCAGCTAGTTCCATATCTATTCTGATGAAAGCCATTGGGGCGACTATGATGGAAGAAAGAGAGGTAAGCAAACTCTTCACTTACCTCCAAAAGCATATGCTCTCTTTCAGGGCTGGGCAAGGGCATGAAAGTACAACTTGATGAAAAAGTAGTGGCAGGATTGTAACACTTGGTTGCCTTCATGCCCTCTTTCTGCCTGGAAACTTTCAAAGCTACAGCACTAGCCTTCCCCTCAGCATGTAACCTGCTGGGCACCTTTTAGTGGGAGGCTGCTTATGAGGTGGTCTTATAACAAGCAGTCCTGTAGCCTAGAATTGTCTAATTTGACTGGCAGTTGCTCTCCAAGGTCTCAAGCAGAAAGGGATCCTTTTTCTTTTCTCTACCTTTTGACTGGAGGTGCTGGAATCCGGAACCATGTGCATAAAAAGTGTGGTCTACAACCCCTAGATTCTTTATAAGGGCGGGAGGGAGTGACTCTCAAGTGTCAAACGAGGCCTTTCCCTCTTGCCTAAAGTGTTTTGACCTATAGTCTGAGAGATTGGCCCTAAACACTTTTCTTTTCCTGCAACTTCCTTCTTCTCTCACAGTATGTCATTGAGTGTAACGAAATCCAGTTGCTGCCTGACATTTCCTTCCATCTCGGAGATAAAGCCTATGCACTCAGCGGCTCTGCCTATGTCCTCCAGGTGAGTTCTTGGCAATGATTTGCAAAAGATGGGGCAGGTATAGGGACTAGGAGGTGGGTTAGACATGCTTATTTCTACTAGAATTCCAACAAAGAGGTGTTACTCTATGCGTAGAGGAAAGGGGAAAAGGCATGTCAATTTATATCTCAAAAAGGACAATCCCATTGGAAATCTACTCAATTTTCTTAAAAACTTCCTTTGTGGGCAAGACCAAACGTCCATCTTGTTCAGCATTTTGTTTCCCAGAGAGTGTCTAGCCAGAGTTTCTGGATGCTCACAAGTAAGGAATAATGGCAATAGACACCCCATGTTGTGTCTTTCCAGCATCTGATAATCAGACGTATACTGTTGATTCAGCCTTTTTGCTATTTCCCATTGAAGGCTCTTTAGAATTGTTTTAAAAAACCACTTTTTGAGTGATGCAAGCTAGTATGGCGAATGCCACATTCATTATTTTTGTATTTTATTGTAAAAAAATGTACATTTTTATTTGTAATTTTTTTTAGAAAATAAGAATGTTTTCTTTTAAATATTTTGAGCCCTCCAAAACCAAACAGCCTTGTGTGGTTTGTAAAATCTACGTATACTATGTAGCTGAATCAGGGGCACAAAAAAGCTGTTTGGATAAACCCAGGAAAATGAGATGGAAACTGGAAGTATGTCTGCAAAAGACAGATGGGGACTTTTGAGATAGGGAGATCTGGTAATTAGAGCAGAACTTGACAAGCCAGGAGGTGGGGAAGCAGCTCACAGGAATACACAGGAATACGTATTATCTGGGACTTGATGTTGTGTTGTTGACTCACTTCTGTGCTGTTCTCTCCGCAGCATTCTTTTTATGGGAAGCACCTCTGCACCGTGGCATTCTCCGCTTTGGATATTCCTCCTCCGCAGGGTCCTCTGTGGCTTCTGGGTGCCAGTTTCATTGGCGAGTACTACACTGAATTTGACCGGGGAAACAACCGCATTGGCTTTGCTAAGGCCCTCTGATACCAGGAGAGTCCCATTTTGGAGAATATGATCTTCGGAAGGGATATGACAAACTGTGAAAGAGCATCAGCTTCATAATATTGTTTTCAAAGGCACAAAAGACCTTGTGTCAATATGTATGCAAAACCCTCCAATAACGCTGTCACACACAAAAAAGTTCCACACCAGTGATAACATTCTGAATCATAGATGTCTCAGATCACTTTACATTTTGCGTACTCAAGACAATTGGTTGAAGTGCTTCCTACCTGGGTAACAGCAATTGTCTCATAAATTCTAATTTCCAAATTAGTCTGCTGAAGCCTCCCACTTTCTATTCAACAAAGAAAATGACCTGATCACTTCTGTGGTCTGGGTTAAGGTTTTCCCCTATCATTTGTGTTGCTGACATCAATGCAAAAAAGCCTCATTGTGAAAGGGACCCTCTATACTTTTCAGAGCCCCCATTTTGAGCCAAGGTATAATCAGGCTAAAAACCAACCAAAGTTGGTGAGGAAAAAAACCCTGAAAGATGCAAATAAGTTCTCATTGGCACTAAATATTTAAACGGTTTTGAAAGTGGGAATTGTGACAGTTAAGCAGGCTGAGTTAAATTTGCCCCAAACCTGAGAGGTTTAGCATACACTGCTTATATGATATTCCTACTCCATTCTGATATGGTCATTTTGTGCATTAAAGCATTGCATGACTTCAGAATTGTCTGACCAATCCAGAATTGTCTGACCGCCCAGTGATGCAGCGGTAGTCAGGCAGCCCTGGGAGGCTCCACGGGGAAAGCAGTCATGTGTCCCCTTTCCCTACAGTAAGAGCACAGGGCAGGTGGTGGGTCTACTTACTCCTGCGGTGGCCTTTTAGCCGGCGCAGAAGCAAGGGCCTCTGAGTAGCCTTACTTGGAGGTTGGGAACTGGTGGTGAGAGTTGCCGTTAGTCTGCCCCCTCACTCCACCCTTCCCAAAGCCCCAGAACATCTTCCTGTCCCACCCAGAACAGCCACATCGCTGCCGAGCAGGGCCCCCTTCAGAGCGTAACGATTTACCGCTGGTGTTGGAAGGCGCCTTATGCAACATTTGCCCGGGCGGTACAAATGTGCCGTCTGCAGTAAGGCCCATTGGATTGGGCCCTAAGTGACCGCATTAGAAAGACTAAAGCAGAGAATTGAGCTAACTGCATTTTGACCATCAGTTTAAAAAATGACAGAAATGCCCGTTGAGGATACAATCAATTTCTCATTGCTGTCAGTATCCAGTTCGCCATTGACTTGTATCATCTTCGAGCATATCCACTGTTACAATTTCTTCTTTCAGTTACTCTCCCTGTAAATTTCTGAAGAAAATGATGGGCATCAGAAAAGTCCATTCAGGATACATAACTTTCTATTAGAGGGGCAGAAATCCTTGTTATAGCTTTGTACTTTAAATTTCCATAAGATGAGATGCAAACTGGGGGTTTCTCTTTTCACATACTGCTTCTTTCCTATATAGTGGCACCGTCAATGAAGGAACATGTGTAAAGCGTGCCATAATTGTTGTTAATGCTCTTGCAACATAGACTGGACAACCAACATGTGATTGTCTCTGTGTAAGAAAATGGTGACATATGAATTAGCTTTATTCAGAGTTAACAAATGGACTCTAATGCTCAAAGATTTATGCCACAATAAATCTTGAACCACAAAACTCTTATGCGTTTTTATTTTCTGCAGTAGACAAATAAAACATGTGCCACTCTTCTGGAAGTTGATATTTGGCTTTGTCACTGAGAGCCAAACTACACAATGCTGAGTGTCATATGTGGTTAGAGTACATCTCTGCTGTGACCAAGAGGCGAGTTAAAAAAAGAGGCAAGGCCCTTCCCTACCCAGCAGAAGCATGATCATGGAGAATGTGCTGCTGCTGATTTCTGGGCCATTCCCCTTAAGGGGAATCATCCTTTTTCTCTTCCCCTGGTGGGTTGTGACCCACCAGTCTGGAACCACTGTTTTAATATATTATAGTTCAGATCACCCAGCAAATCAGTAACTGACTCCTCCCCCCCCAAAAAAGTGGCCAACTTGATGACATCCACCAATTGAAATAGGGTGCAATCCT
Organism: Lerista edwardsae; assembly: GCA_029204185.1. NCBI lineage: Eukaryota > Metazoa > Chordata > Lepidosauria > Squamata > Scincidae > Lerista > Lerista edwardsae. The sequence goes on along the minus strand of JAJKFI010000052.1, from coordinate 5,289,813 downwards.
AACCAACTTTCCAGCACTGACATAGTTGTGCCAATGGGGTGCATGCAGTTGGGGGGGGGCAGTCACAGAGGCCTCCTCAAGGGAAGTTCCCTCAGAGCTGCACAGTCCTTTCCCACAGTGCTCGAAAGTTGATTAGGATTGCACCCTAAGAGTATTAGCTCTTAGAGCTGACTCATGCTAACACCTTATTCGTTCCCTGCTGTGTCATAACAACACCTCATTGGCTCTCAGATCAGTCAGTCTTATTGGTCAGTTTTAGTTAAGAAAATCCACTTTTTGTTACATAAGGCAGATGTGTCTTCCTTTTCTGGTTATTTGGCTATAACCTTTGATAGAAAAGTAGTTACTTCAATGCAGCAGTTTTGGCCCCATCCCAACCACTAATGCTGCCTGGTGAGGAGGAGAAACTGCCCATCAATGGGCAGTGGCAAAGGGAACCACCCAGCTCAGCAGAGCCAGGCATTGCCTCAACCACTGCTGTCTACCACTTGGTGAGCCGCTTCTGGATGCCCTTCCTGTTGCACCTCTTTTGGAGTATCAGCTGGATATCAGGGTACTGATGCAGAACACATGCTGCTTCCAGCCTCCTCCTGAGACTCAGGGATGGAAGGCCTTGTGCAGCCAGGTGGGCAGGCTGTGAACTCACAGGTTTGACAAGGCACGCTGCACATGGCAGACACACAAGCCAGTTCTGCCTGAGATCATCCTGACCAGGATATAGAAAGGGCTACAAGGCTTCCGCCCGCCCCCCCCCTGCTCCAGCAAGCTTTCAGTTGATTCTATTTTGTTTCTGTGGCTGTTTTATAAAGGTTTGTTTTATTACCTGTCCACTGCTTTGAGCGCGGACTGTTTTTATATATTTAAAATAAAAAGCTGTTTTAAAAAAAATGTGGGACAAAAGGGCTCAACAATATCAGTTCATGTGGCAATAAAAGATAGCTCTTATAAGATGTTGTTCCTTCTGGGAACTATCAGAGATGGCATGAGGGAGCTGAGATTTTCAACTTGTCCCCTGCTAGCCGACTAAAGGAGGCGCAGTCCTATCTGTTCCCCACCACCACCAAGACCTGCCATTTTGATGTAGGGTCAGCAACGGGCACCACATGCAGGGTAGGGGCAGACCAGGAGGGGCCACAGGCGTGCAAACAGGCAATGGCAGTCTTTGGGCTGCAGCGCCAAGTGGTCATGAATGTGGCTTTGTTAGGATAAGAACATAAGAAGAGCCCTGCTGGATCAGGCCAAAGGCCCATCTAGTCCAGCTTCCTGTATCTCACAGCAGCCCCACCAGGTGCCCCAGGGATGCCTGGACTTCCTTTTTTTAAAAAAAAAAACACCCTCTGTTCTGAGCATCCTGGCTATTTTTTTTTAATTGCATCATGGCACTCGCTGCTGCCAGAGCTTGGCTTAGGCTCACCCACAAACACAAGAGTGAGTGTTCAGATGGCCTTACACTGCAAGGCAGAAAGGGGGATCAGGTCAGGATGGGGTTAACCACTGTCACTGTCACCTCCTGTAGGTGCTGCTGTCCAGAGCATGGGCACTGCAGGGCCCTTTGCTGAGCACTGCCTTTGCATGGAGCTGCTAACCAGAGGGACCACCTGGATTGCACCTTTCCACTGGTCTCTCTAGACAGGACGGCCGCACTGCCAGGGTGGGGGCTCACAGGCAGGGCTGGTGGGCTGGCTGCAATTGATGCATGTCTAAATGGACCACCTGCCACACCTCCTCAAACACAATGCTTTGAAATAGAGTATATTCACTTATTTGCTTTATTTTCCACTGGGTGTTCCTTATCTGGTTTTTTTTGGCTATAACTTGATAGAACACAGACATTTCAATGTGGTTTGTTTCACTGCATTCTTCTGTAACGGCTGCATCAAATGATATATAACATGATGGTATTATTTGACAATACCAGGATTTTACAATTTGGTGCAGTAGTGGTGTGACCTGCCCCTGAGTGTGTCACTTGGTGTGGTCTCCACCCCATCCCCCTAGTGACTGCACTGCATCAGCATATTGATAACATCACACTCCAATGCTGTATACTGCAAATCATTTCTCTCATGGTAGCCATACATAGGAACGGAGTACTATTGGCTGGGACAATGTTCTCCCATTTTAATTTTTGAGTCAGAAGTAGAAAAGCTTTTAGGGAGTGTGGAGAGAAATTGCCAAAGAGAATTCTCAATGCTGCTGAAAATATGTACATGTATATGGAAGAGTGCTCTCTTGCCACTTAGAATACCAATTCCTATAGAACTTCATGTTAGCTTCCAAAAACTATGATCCTAAGCCACTTTCTCATTTCAGTGGGAGTAAAATTATTCAAGAGTCATTGTTGTCACATTTATGCAGAAAGTTCCAACTTGCACAATAAAATGCCATGGTCCCCAGGCCCAGAAGAATCAGCTGGAAGGAGGTCCCGTTGTCAAACTCCAGTAGATGAAAATCACCCAGCTAAACAATTAAAGCTGTCTCTGCCGCATTTACAAGGCTGGAAGACCAGTTGAAACTGGACATCACGTCCAGGAAAAATTGGAGTTGGGTCAAATTCACTCAGCAAATTTCCCCCAAATGGGAAGGTATGATCTGCAATTTGGGAGATCATCCCAGTTAGTTGTTAAGAAGGGGGCCAATCACCCCCTCATTAAGGCTGCAACCCTGTATTCACTTACCTGGGAGTAAGTCCCATTGAACTCAGTGATATTTACTTCTGAGTAGATGTGCCTAAACCTGAACTGTAAGAGAAGGTGACAATCCACACCCACAAAGCACTGATGATTTCCCTACTACTGATCCCATTATTCCTGGTGGGCTTCAACAGCCAAAACACAGGATGGATATGGGTCCAAATTACACATAGCGCATGTCATAAGCCACAGCAACACAACAGAGGATGTAATTCGCCAGAATTAAATCACTGCCAAGTATTTCTGTCTCTAGGTCTCTTCCTTAAAGCATCCAAATCCCTTTGAGCCCAGCCTATTAACACCTCTACCAGGACATGACAAGACAATTTCCTGCCTGCCATTATGAAGAACAGTAAAAGGTTCTGGATGAAAGCCACTGATGACCTGCAACCTTCACATATTAGCACTTCAGACTGTAACCAACAAGGCAATTAGGATGAACCGAGTCCTGCAGCTAGGACAATTATAGCCATTTGGATTAAAATAATGAGAGGTCATCAGAAAAGGGAAAATTACTCCTTGTAGCTTCATGTTGCTTATGCAGCTACCCATTTAGGTAGCTAGCTATTTGGGAACCTATTTTCTCCCCTATTAGAAATTAGCATTTCTCAATTTGAAAAGTAAATCAGATGGATTTAAATGGGTCACTCCCTACAAACATGCTTTTAATATTTTGTTAATCAAAGATTTTGTTGCTACTGTCTACTAAGACTTAGTTCTCACAAACAGATGATACAACAGGGGAGGGATAGATCCAGATTAGGTCCACACCCACGAGTGGGTGTTTGGATAGGTCCTGTTTTTCCCATCACTACACTGTCAGCCTCCCTTAAAAGTTTAGTTTGTGAAAGGTGGGGTAAAAATTCTAGAAATAAATAACTAAATAAGTTGTATCTGTTGAATTACTGCCTGGCATGTAGTTTGTTTACCTTCCTGAACTTTAGATCTGGAAGTTCCAGATTCAAATAACCGCTCAGCAGCCAAGAAGCATTCTGGGTGAAGTTGGGCCAGTCATTCAGCCCTAACCTATCTCACAGGGTTGTTGAGAAGACAAAAGGAGGGAATGAACCACACACCTAACCTGACGTTCTTGCAGGAAGAGCAGTATAAAAACGTCAAAAATTAAACAAATAAGCATGTTTCCTTGAGAGCCAGCAAAGCATTGTGGTTAATGTGTTGAAACCAGAAGATATTTAAAATCTTTGCTCCACCATGAAGTGTCGAGGGTGATTTTTGAGCCAAATCACTCACTCACTCTCACATCCCACCCCACCGCATAGGGCTGCTGTTCTACATAACATAGGGGGGAGAGCCTTGTATGCTTCCCTGAGCTCCTTGGAGAAAGGGTGGAATAGCAATGGAACAGATACTAAAAGTAACAATAAATATTGGAACGCCGGTCCCAATGAGTTCAACAGGTTTTACTTCCAAGAAGATCTCTTACAGAAGACTGCTACATCGCGGAGCACCGGCCAGGGGAGATACTTCTTCCCACTGGCATTCCTAGAGCCCCCCCCCCGTTTGCAAAACTTAGCATTCCGCCCCAGACACTCCCTGCCTCCAAGTCATCCACGCAGCAGCATCAAACGCCCTGCAGCCAGGCTAAAACTGTCAGGGTGCTCCTCGAGGGAGGAAGGGGGCTTCCCATTTCCTTCACATCTCCTGCTGAGTTTGGACCAGCACCATACCCGGCTGGAGAAAGAGGAGGACGACGGTAAATCTACTACTGCAGCGCCCCTCGAAGCGGGCGGGCGAGCGCTCGCCTTGCGTTAGTATAGCGATTCCCGCCTTCCAAGGCTCGGCTGGCTGCGGCCTCGTGATTGATGGCTCCGTCTCTGACATCACAATCTGGGCAGCGCTTGATGTTCCAATCGAATCCGCCCGCTCCGGGGAGGGGGAAGGAGGGGACGAAAGCGTGACTCATGGATTCCTCTCGGGGTTGGCTCCTCCCCTCCCAGCCCCTCCACATGGGCTACCTCGAGCCTCCAGTGGCTGTGGGGGCGGAGTTGCTGGCAAAGACGGCTCTTCCCTGCTTTCTTTCCCCCTAACTCTGTCCTGCACCTGGAGAGAGCAGAATTGTGCCCAGATGCATATGGGGTATGGAGAAAGAAGAAGAGGAGCAGCAGCACCGGCTGCAGCAGGAGCTGCAGCAGCGCGTCGCCACGAGCTACCCGACCATCCAGCGTGTCAGCATTGCAGTGGATGAGACTAACGTTCTGCCGGGGGCTCTGCAGCTCATCCGAAAGCTGAGACCACAATGGGCGACCGAGCGAGTTAAAACCAAGGTACAAGCAAGCACTGAGCCTTTTTTTTTTTTTTCCCTCAAACACACTCCTGTCTCTAGGAAGATGAGCAGCCTGGGGGTTCTCTGAAAGCAAAGGAAATGCAGCCGGAGGAAGAGTAAGGGACGTGGGGAGAGGGCTGGTCGGAAGTGCAAAGTCTCCTGGTTTTGTGGGAGCATTCAACAAGTCTAGGTTGGGTTTGATGCTAGAGTGAGCCTCTGTGAAAGTGACCTGACACTATGAACGTCTTCCCTTCCCATGGATGCATCATGCACAAAATCATATGGAGCTGCTTTCAGTCTGGACTGATTGGCAGCTGGGTTTGGGGTCTTTCTCAGCCCTACCTGCACAGGCCAGTGGTTCAGCATGGGACCTTCTGCATGTGCAGCTTATAGTCTGCTATGCAGCTTTTGGCACCTGCCCCACCCCCCCAAAAAAGAAAGCACTTGAGCAGGGATTGGAACCTTGAACCGCCTGATTAAGTGTTTGGTGCTCTACCAGCTGAACTGTCCAGGTTCTACATTTAATTATGAAATGGGCATTAGTCCCCACCACTAGTACCCTACCCGAATATGAGTAAGGACTCATATTTGAAATCAGGGTGGTACTTGCATGTTCTGTTGTATGGGTAAGGCACACATTCTGATGTTTAGTTGGGAGTGATACAGGATAAATGCTATTACAAGGGTCATTCCTGCATGGGACTGGTACATTCTATTCTGCCTGGATTTTAAACACCAGATTACAACTCTGCCCCAATTCCAACCCTGCAAGGCTCTGAAGTGGTGACAAGGAACTGATTCACAAGTGAATAAATTACATACTCTATGCTGGTCATTATGTTCCTGTTTTAATTAGAGAGACTGATTAGTAGCAGGGTAATGCACAAGGCAGTGTAATCCAGTGTTTGTTAGATTTGGCATTCACTGACTGTCTGTAGCCAGACCAAATCATGTCTGTTCTTTGCGCCTCAGTTTTTGTAGCTGTAAAATAGAGTCAACATGCCTCAATTTTTTCCCTTTTAATCTTAAAGCATGTCTTCAATTGGGAACTCCAAGCCCTGGTGCCCTCCATTTTTCTGGGCTGCATGATCCCTGCATACAGCATCTGTGCATCTCTGCAGACCCACACATCTGTCTGCATGGCAGTAACAGGAAATAGTTATTATGAGTCTGTGGCCAGAGCAGTCCACACAACAGTCCCAAATCAAGAGCAGGTAGCCCTGATCCACCTCTTGCCATCTTTTCTTAGGCATGACTTCCAAATGCGCTAAAATGTCAAACCAAGAGTTCAAGAAGCCTCCACGTGCTGAGATAGTTTTGAGATCCCAGAAGGGGAAATTCCATTGGGATGCCGTTGTAGGAAGACACCCAGTGTTAGATCACATTAACCTTTAGTGTAATGAAAAGGGGAAAAGCTTTGTGCAGTCGCAGCATATGGAGCTATACGCTGGTTTTCCCTGATTCCATTTTTTAATGTGCACTTGGTCTGCAACTCGGAAGTGCCTTGACCACGATTGTGTGTACAAGAGTAGCACTCCGTTCTGCTACTTGGGATGAAAGCCCCCTTTTGTTATATGCAGAACGCACAGTTCCTGGCTCAAAGGATTTAATGGCACATTCTTGCATGAAGGCAAAGGGTACAACTTCATTCACGTGAGTGCAGGGACTTCATGTTAGATCCCTGCCCAAAACTGGGATGCTGAACAATCTGCTCTAGTTAAGATGGGAAAGCTGTGCTTGGCTTGCTTGAAACATGTGCTAAATGGGCTACCCCCCCCCCCCCCCAGATCCTGCTCTGGTACATCCAGAGTACTTCCACAATGGCTTTGCTTGTTTTTAACCTCTGCATCCCTAAAAGGCTTGATGATTGCATGTTATGTTTAAGGTTCTTCACATCTACCTTCAGGCAGCAGTAGTTTATGGGAGTATTGCCTAAGTGAAGCACTTTCCTTCATATCCATGCTACTGCTGAAGGGATGGAAAAGCTGTTGTTCGTCTCTACTTTGCACCCATGCAGCAAAAGAGTATTTAGTATTCCTTTGCCTTGGGTAAGGGAGCATGGAGGATGTCACCTTTGGAAAGGATACTCTTCCCCCTCCCAACAGCTGTTTCTGCCCAGGACTAAAGCTACAGTTATCTTGTACTCCAGAACTACCCTCATTGTCTTTTACGTAGAGATGGGAGAACTCTGATTGGTTTAGTATGGAATGAGGCTTGGCAAACCTCCTTACGTTAGTAATAGGCTACTTCAGAATGTCAGGTGCAAGGGAGTGGTAACAGGGTGTAGGCATCTTGTCGTCTCGTGTGCTCCCTGAGGCACCTGGTGGGCCACTGTAAGATACAGGAAGCTGGACTAAATGGGCTTTGCCCTGATCTAACGGAGCTCTTCTTACGTTCTTATGCTGTGTTTTGCCCCTAATGGAAAAATAGCTCAATTTTGGGGAGCCCAGTCCCAAATTTGTATCTCATTGGATACTCAATGCTGAGATGCAAAATAATGCCTCCCCCCCAAGATTCCCATGGGCCTCTGTGTCCTTCCGTGACCCTCCCTTCCCAATTTACCTAATAGGGCAACAATGGTGACAAAAGAGGTCTCAGTGAAGGTGTCTCTGAGAGGTCTTAATTTCTCAGGATCCTCTATACCTGGGATATTGCTGCTGCTGCTTTAGGTGCTGTGTTTAAAGTCTCAGGGAGAGAGGTGCATCGACTTGAAGCTGAAGAAGAACTTGGTGGGAGAACGGGGCTCACTTCGTGATGAAGGTGTGCCTTATCAACTGGGCAAGTTCATATTCCGAACCCGGCAGTTACGGACTTAGGCACTGTTTTTAATTGTCCAAGGGAAGGACAATAAGAACTTCAAGTTCTAATTTAGCATCAAACTGAACCTGGTCACCTATCCGTTCCTTAGTGATGTAGCGTCGGCAAACAGCTAGCAAGAAGGCTACTTAGAAGGCTTTCTCCTTCTCGCTGTGTGCCCTTTACAATGAAGAAGGGAGGCACAACCACCTGTAAGGGACCCTAAACCCTACATGGACATGTGTGGTTTTGAAAAGGTGATTCCTAGATTGCTTGTGTTCGTGTGAGTGCCCAGTTTGGCTAGGTGCCCTCAGCAGGCAGATTCCCAGCAAGCATGGGAAGTCCGTGGCAGAAGGATCATTACAAATTTATAAACTGTCAAATATAATTAAACAGGAAGAGCAGAGTGAAAGTGAATGGTAAAAGGTCATCTCCAGAGCCAGGAAACTACATGCTAACATTACACTGTAAGGACTTTGGGGTAGAGATTATGGGCCAAATGATGCATTGCCTTAGGGCGCAATCCTAAAATGAGTTAGGCTGGCATAAACTAAGCCAGCAAAGTTTGGCCAGCACAAGGGACACCGTAAAGTATGTTTGGACCACTCTTGGAGTCAGCGAGGCCAGCACACAGACATGAGCCATCCACCCTGACTCTGAGAGTAGTCTAAAAATGCTTTATGGTGGCCCTTGTGAGGGCGAAACTTTGCTGTCTTAGCTTATGCCAGCCTAACTCCAGTTTAGGATTGCACACTTAGTCTATAATCTCTACAGTCCCTTAGTCTATAATAATTAGTCTAGAATTAGCATTCTAACCTGGGAGAAAGCCAAATTGAACCCACTGAGTAGATGTGCGTAAAATTGTGCTGTGGATTACAGTTATTGGCCCATGTGGTTCATTTTTTCCCCTCTAAATAGCAGCCATGGAAAGGGGAGAGGCATGTGGATTAAGAGCATAGCAGGGAAGGAGTTAAATCTCTCTTCACATTACACTCTTGATTTGGTATCAATTACATCCTCCTTTAAAGGATAAAGGGAACTGGAAGTGCAGGGACTGCTCTCCTTCCCAGTCACCTCCCCATTCCTGTGAAAGTGCCACTAGCGTTAAAGGTAAAGGTAAAGGTTTCCCCATGATCGAATGGTCTAGTCGTGACCGACTGTAGGGGGCGGTGCTCATCTCTGTTTCAAAGCCTGTAGAGCTGGTGTTTTGTCCAAGGACAAGCTTCCGTGGTCATGTGGCCGGCATGACTCTACGCCGTAGCGCATGGAACGCTGTTACCTTCCCACCGAAGTGGTCCCTGTTTATCTACTTGCATTTTAGGTGCTTTCGAACTGCTAGGTTGGCAGGAGCTGGGACAAGCAATGGGAGCTCACTCCGTTGTGCAGTCTTGAACTCCCAACCTTCCGGTTGGAAAGCTCAGCAGCAGCGGTTTAACCCATTGCGCCACCACATCCCTAACGTTACATTGCAATAAATAACACAATACCACAAGCTGACAGTGTTGCAAGGATCATCTGGTTGACGTAGTCAAGACACAATTGTCTTCAGTAGACAGCAGCAGCGGCGCCATTTTTGGGTTCCTTTAGCAACTCATCCCACTGGATCATGTTCTCCACTAAGAGCTGGAAATGTCTCTTTGTCCTAATCCCCAATGGATAGCCAAGTGTCCAGCCTTCAGACAGACATCACGTGGCTACTATAACTTGAGGAAAATGGGCTCCTGGACCACTTCAGCATTTCACTAGGAGACAGTAGACTAATCCAAGTTCTCTGTTATGTCCCATGGCTTAATTAAAGAAGTGGATCCACCAGGGATTAGCCACCCTTGTTGCCAGATCCCAAGATAGGCTCTAAGGCTTTGGAATATTTTTAGCCCTTTAGCAGGCTGGACCCTGATGCTGAGTTTGAGGTATTGCTGAGTGGAGGAGTGTCATCAGTGGTTGGCCGTGTGGGTCACTGATGAGGGCCCACACCCATCAGGGGGTCCACCCAGCAAGGCTGACCCCTGACCCCTCAGTACCAGTGGTAGTGATAGCAGTCAGTACACCATAAGTGCTGGGCCCCGCAGTTCAGGACTTTTCCCCAGGACCCCCAGCAGCCTGGTGTTGGCACAGAGTGAATGGCAAGCAGGCATAACCAGTTAAAATAGGCATATGCAATGGAAATTGCAAGAGAGAGACTGAAGCTTAGGGCAGTAGTAATAATAAAATGCAACCTCTAACAACTGGAAGTTGCAAAAAGTGCATTGTTTATTTTTTAAAATGTTGGGGGAACCGACTGTCTATTTTGTCCACAGGCATGAGTGCGAAGAAAAGGTTTTTCTTTTCTTTTTGGAGACTGGAAAATTCAGCTTTTAAAGCTTCTATCCAGGAACGACCAGATTTGAACTTGTAGCAGGTATGATGTAGCTGGTGCCCATGCAAGTGCTATGTTCTGCCCACAGATTTGTTTGGAGTGGAAATGAAACGGCAGGTAAATATTAACTGAGAGAATGTTGTCGCCAGGCGAGCCCCTGAGAGACTGAATTTTTTCCCCCAGGATAGAAAGGGTGTGGGTTGCACAATGAAGAAAAAAATATTTGCACAGGGCAGCTGAGGATTGATAGCTAATCTGCTAAAATTCATGTTATGGAACTCGGGGGGGGGGATAAATGTCAGTAATCCTATTACGGGCCACAGGGAAAAATACCCCTCTGTCAGCTTTGTTGGAATGACCTTTTAAAACAAAGCCAGAATTTGGTTTATCAAAATTGGGGGTTGCTGAAGCACAGTTGGAGAAGATGATGCTAAGGGATTTCCCTGCTCACTGGGCAAGAGGCACTTTGTCAAGTGGTGTCCTCTTATATTTAGCAGGGGGAGAGCAATTGTCCCTTTTCACCCCGGCACAGTGTCTTTCTCGTGGCTGTTGCTGGTGGTGTTCTCCATTCCTTTAGATTGTGAGCCCTTTTGGGACAGGGAGCCATTTAACTTTAATATTATTTGCCTGTAAACCGCTTTGTGAACTTCATGTTGAAAAGCGGTATAAAAATACTAGTGATTGATTAATTGATTTTAGAGGTGTTCCTCTACTATGGAACGATCTTCATTTCTCCTTCTTTAATCTCATTCAGCTTGTTGGAAGGTGAACTGAACCAGAGGCTCAAAATACAGGTCATAATCGTTGGGCATTTCGGAACTTGCTTCTATACCTTTCCCTGGGCATAGCCCTGCCAGTGGCATTACCTGTCTCTAGGGCAGTTACGTAAAAATGTGTGTATTCTGCACTATAGTTTAGAACACTTGCCAGGGTGGCAAATGAAATCCTGAGAAAATGAAGTTCCACAGTTGGAGTGCAGTGATAAAAGCGACAGAAGCAGCAGAGCAGAATGGAGTGATAAATATCCAGCAGAGTTATTAAGGGCCAAATCCTATCCGACTTTCCGGCACTGATACAGCTGTGCCAATGGGGTATGTGCTGCATCCTGCAGTTGGAAGGCAGTCATGGAGGTCTCCCCAATGTAAGGGAATATTTGCTCTCTTACCTTGGTGCTGCATTGTGACTGCGTCGATACAGGGAAGTTGGATAGGACTGGACCCTCAAACTGTCCAGTGAAAATTTCTGTAATCGTACTGAAAGCCTTGAGCAAATAAAAGGCCTCAGCCTGATGCTGGAAAGACACCAGGTTTGGCACTGACAGGTCTTTCTGGAGAGGGCTTTTCAGAAATGGGGTGCCACGTTTGAGCAAGCTAGACTACGATGGACATATCTGGCATTTATGTGCATGATGTGTCCCAGAACTGAGCCTGGGCGGACATAGCAGTGGTGCACTTGATTTGGGAATTGTTAACGTCATTGCTGTGTTGTGCCCCCAAATGTCAAAGCAGATTCTGCCAGGACATGCTGAAGGGAGACGCTGCCTGCCTGACCCACAAGTAGTTGGGTGCGATATTGTCCTTTCCAGGCAGTGCCAGCTGGAGAGTTCGCCTAGGAAAATTCCCAAGGACATAACTCTGCCTTGGGAAAAGAGGTATTCTGAGCAGGTATGAGAGGCACAGAGAAAGGGTGACCAGGGAAATCATTAGCTCTCCTGCATGAGAGAAGGAGAATCCTTAATGATGAGGCAGCTGGCCAAGTTTGGGAGGGGACTAAACAAAACCCTCTGTGAAGAGCCTTCCAAGTGGCGACACAGGCATCCTCAGCCGAGATATCGCCATCCAGTGCAGCTCGTCTCGTTGGTTGTTTACGTCTCCCGGCCTAGTTTGGGTGGGTTGGGGCTGTGTGCTTGGATTTTTTGCTTCCTACCAAATTGGTTGCCTCATTTGTATGTGCTGTTTTCAAGTGTTCCAAGGCTAGTTTCGCATTTCTTTTCCTCTTGTCTCCCCTGGGTTTCATTGTAGTCTATAAGCTCCTCAGGACAGGGACCTGTCTGTATGTTCCTTGTAAATCACCATGCATATTGATGGCGCTATATAACTAGGACATGTTTTAGCAAAAATAACCAGACAAATGTACATACATTTCATTTCCCTCCCACTTTCTCCATCTGCTTCTTTAAGCAACCTTCTATATACCATATAATATACATTAGTGGCTCCCAAACCTTTTAGCATCAGGACCCACCTAAAAAAAATACTTTACCAGCCATGCCTCTATGGCTATAATGGAGTTTAGGCAGCAGAGCTCCAGCCAAGTAGCAGGTTGTTTATCCCTTGATGCACATAGTCTATCTTGTCACTTTCGTGAACCACCAAAAACTGGGTTATGACCCAGTGGTGGGCCATAGGTCCATAGTTTGGGTACCACTGACATGATACCGCTTTCCTGTCCTAGCTTGAGTGCATGATGTTTTTATCAGATGAGTTTGAAATAATTCTTCATCGGCATGAACTGCACTTTTGCATAAAACACCTGAAGCACCCTGAAGTCTGCAAAATTACAGTATGTTGAGCTGGCTTTTTTCTTCCCCAGCATCTGAATTTGTCCAATATGCTGCTCAGGAGCACTGTGCCTCGATGCATTCTAAAGCCAGGCTGGCTTTGAGCCTCATTTTTTGATTGTCAGTCGCACAGCAACGATATTAGACTTTGACTTGCATCATCACTGTCATAGTTGGACGGCAAGGGCTATTCACAGTGATAATACTCGTGTTTTTATTCCACCATTACAGCATCACTGCTGAAGAGTCAGATTTGAGGGGAAAATTGGGGTGCTAAAAGGAGGGAAACACGGGGTGCTGTTTTTGTCATAACTGAACTGATCTGTGCAGACTTCCTCTAGATGCCTATTTCTTGGATGCATGAAAGTAATAGTCTACTTCAGAAAATTCACACTGCAAATCTGTCTTGGCCAACTCCAAAAGATATAATGTAAATGGAATGTGTTGCCACAGTTTTGAGTTCTGGTTATCTTCCTAGTGCAGTGGTTCCCAAACTGGTGGGTCATGACCTACCAGCAGGGGAGAGGAAGGCAGAAAATGCGACCCCCAGGATCGCATTGCTCCCGATGGTGGTGGTGGGAGAAATAGTAAGTAGTAAAAATAGTTTTTTTTTATAAAAAAAAGTGTCTTGGGGAGCCCTGCAGAGGCATCTGTGGGGCTCCCCACAACCCTTGGAAGCCAGCAACCCCTCAGGTAAGTTGAAAAAAAACCCCTCCTCCCCAGCAGCAGTGCGATCCTGAGAATCGCGTTGCTGCAGCAGCCTCTGCCTCCCACATACTTACAGTGCTCCCAACTCCCATGTGGAAGTTTGGGGAGCATTGTCCTAGCGCCTTTTCCACCTATTCCAGATGATAATTCAATGTTGCCTTTGCATTGTGTTTTCTTCTTGTGCATTGTGTTTGCATTTCTTAACTTGAAAGCTGTTAGAGCTGAATGTGTTTCAATATGGCATACTTCAGAGACATCAGCATAGGCAGTATGGCATAAATGCATCTTTACTTGGTGTGTAGGTGTGCTTACTTTTGATTTGTAGAGGGCATTAAGATTGAACCTGCACAATGGTAGCTGTTAATCAAGAAACACAGAGAGATCTTTTGAACTAGAGAAAACAGGCAAGGATGATGGTGGTTTTTCAAATGCAAAGCCCCACTAACTGTGTCTGTGAAAGGAAGGTGAGGTAAGACTCTGACTTTGAGTTCTGCTTCATATAAGCATTTTCATGTTGAAGCAGTAACCTTCCTGCAATATCCTTAGGGCAAAATAATACTAGTCTTGTGGTTTTTTTCCAGAAATAATGGCAGCCATACCTCTTCTTTACTAAGATTACATTATTATTATTATTATTAATAGTTGTTTCTACGATGATTGAGAACTGTTATTGATCGAAATACGTTAGTTTGGTAATCCTCACAACAACCCTGTAAGGTAGGCCATTACTCTTATCCCCATGCTGCAAGTGGCCGCCTGAGACTGAGCGACAATGGCTTGCCTGAGGCGATCTCGTGAGTTTGTGGCAGAAGCCTAGAACAGAAAAGAACAAATTAGCTCAAGGTGGCAAAAACATTCGTTTGCAGCAGTTTTGAGATCCAGCTCCTCCACCATTATGGTAGACAGTGCTCAAGAGTTATATTCTGGCTCCTTTTTGGCTCTAGCAGCAGCCCTTGCAGGAAAAATTTAGGAAGTGATAGTACTTTTGCAGTGTAACACACACATGCATTCTAGGGACATGATTAAGCCATACAGAATTACTCAGGGGTGGAGAGAGAGAGATGTTCTTTTTCCTCTCAACACTAGAACCGGGGACAGCCACTAAAAATGAGTGTCGGGGGAGTTAGAACAATGAAAGAAAATATTTCTTTACCCAGTGTATAATTAGTATGTGGAACTCCTTGCCACAGGATGGGGTGATGGCATCTGACCCAGAAGGGGATTGGAAAAGATTTCTAGAGGAAAGTCCATCATAGGCTACAAGCCGTGATAAGTATGTGCAAACTCCTGGTTTTAGAAATAGGCTACCTCAGGAAGCCAGGTGCATCTTGTCTTGGGTACTCTGAGGCATCTGTTTGGCCACTGTGAGATACGGGAAGCTGGACTAGATGGGCCTTTGGCCTCTGCCGTGTTAAAGGAGAATTTAAAAGTGGTAATTCTCATGCGAGCATCCCAGTCTGACCCAGGAGGGAGAGGCTTTCACTTTTGGTGGTGGAAGGGCACTGTTGTACTGTACCCTTCCTTCTGGCAACAAATTTTGAATGACTGAAGCAACAGACAACTTTTTCCAGCCCTGAGGTCAGTAGTCTCAATAGCCATATTTGCAGGATGTCCTCGGGCACATCTTCTTATAGTCACCTGAAATAGGGAAACTTGCCCTTTTTTAAGCCCTCCCCACAAGCACCATGAAACCAGCAGTCATGAACCAACACCACACAGCAACAGTCTCTTCTCTCTTCATTCTTCACCTAGCTCTTCACCGATGGCATCACCAACAAGCTCATGGCTTGCTTCACAGACGAGAAGATGAGGGACGCTGTCCTGGTGCGGGTCTACGGCAGGAAGACGGAACTGATTGTCGACCGAGCAAACGAGCTGAGGAATTTCCAAGTGCTCCAAGACCATGGCTGTGCCCCGAACCTCTACTTCACCTTTGAGAACGGCTACTGCTATGAGTTCCTGCAAGGGAAAGCGTTGGGACCAGAGCATGTGCGGCAGCCACAGATATTCAGGTGTGTGATGGAGGGGGTTGGGTACTTCCTTCCCCAAATAGTTGGGTCAATTTGATAAACTACCAACAGGGAGAAAATACTTGCCCAAGTCAGCGCTTTCCAAACTTACAAACTTGTAACACCCTGCTCTTGCTGGTTGTGGAATCTGGAAGTAAGTGCCGTTGCCATGACACCATTGGCATTTACATCTGGGTCACACCTGGGGAAAAAACACTTGAAAATCATGGTAAAACCAGTCAGAGCGCAGGTGGGCCCAAACCACCTCATGAATTGCCTGAGGTGCTGCTGAGCTGCTTGGCTGGTGCACAGCCTGCAACACTCCTGGAGATCTGTCACGACGCTCCAAGGCATCGCAATGCATAGTTTGGGAGCCTCTGGCCTACGCTGTAACTGAAGAGGAGACCTCCCCCCAAATACAGTATTGAACAACTCCTCAGCAATTCCACCACTTGGTGTTAAAGACAGTGCTGCCCACCCAGATACTTAGGCAGAGCTGGCATTTTCCAGGCCAATTTAATTATGCTGCGTTGTTGTTTCCATTTGAGTCATTATGCATTTCTTGATTGTTCTTATGGGCACCGGCCAGAAAGAGGATTGGTTTGTGGACATGGAGCATTTTGGAGACTGTGTTTCCAGACTGCTTCTTAGATTCCCATCAAGCACACCCACTTCGTGGATAGCTAAGAGCTGTACTTAAACCCGTTGCAAGGAAGGCAACAATGACTCACTCTTGTGAGTACTGTCTTCTGTACTAAGCACTTACACGTGCCTTTCCAATGAACACCCTCCAACAGGGCATTTCAGGGACACTGCCTCTCTACCTGTAGTCAGCTATTTCGTTGGGCAAACACAAGGCCTGACTTCGGGGGGGGGGTGTATGTGGAATAGGTGGCCAACCAGTGGCTGGGTGTCTTTTGGCTGACCTTGCTGATAGACCAGTGGATAAGAGAAAATGTAACTATTGCAGGTGTTTGCATTCTAGTATGTCTTCTTTAGCAGTTCGATTTTCTGAACAACAGTTTGTGGTCGAGGAGAACTTTTATATCCTGCTAAAGAGGTATATAACGAAATTAGTAGGGCTTGAGCTTTATTGGCTTGGCATTTCGTAGATAACTAAACTTCTGTAGAGTTAGAATCAACAGCAGGTGGCTCTTCCACCTTCCCACATATCTGAGTTATGGACATCTGTTATGGTCATTAGTGGACATCACAGATAGCTTCATTGGAGCATCCCAACCAGGTGCAGACCATTGAGATGCGTTTGAGCAGATGCAATAGTGCTGGGCCAGCAGGCTGTTTTGACCTATGTGCATTTCAACTTTCAGACAGACCTCCAGAACAGAGCCAATATGATCTCTGAGTGCTCAGTCCTTTCCCCTACCCTGAACTGCCTCTGCCACCAACCTATCTGCTCTGACCAGGTGCCAAGGGGTAGCGTCACGGGTCTTTGGCCATTTGTTCTGGCAGCCCCAGCGCACACAGTGGCAATGTAGCTTTTGCTCCGATGGTCCAGGACTTGCGGTGGTGGATCATGAGATCCCTGGATAGGATTGGGATGTGACCACAAAGTCCTAAGTGACTTGGGATCTGGGTATCTAAAGGATTGCATTCTACCACACAAGCTTGCTGGCACAGTGCAGTCATCACTTGATTTTCAGGACAAGGGCTGTTCAGTGATGGCTCCTTGGCAATGGAAAGCTCTCTCCCATGAGGCCCAGTTGGCACCTCTGTGCCTGCTTTTAAGTGGGCAGTAAAGATGTTTTTGTTTCATCTGTCTTTTCTTTGATTGTGACAACCTTCAGTCAAACTTATATTTGCTCACATTGTTGCCCGGCTTCTGTTATATTTTATTTTACTTGCTTGTTTTGCATCTTATTTGTTGTGCATATCAATCAGTCAAACAGTATTTATATACCTCTTTTCAACAAAAAGTTCACAACGCGGTTTACAGACAAAAAATAAAATTAAATGGCTCCCTGTCCCGAAAGGGCTCACAATTAAAAAAAAAAAATGCAGAACACCACCAGCAACAGCCACTAGAAAAGACAGTGTGCTGAGGTGAAGAGGGACAATTACTCTCCCCCTGCTACATATAAGAGGAACACCACTTGAAGAAGTGCCTTTTGCCCAGTTAGCAGGGGTATCTGTTTTATTTGATTGTTAAATTTGTTTTAGCTGATATTTCTAAGTTACTCTGGTGACTTGATCAAAGTAGAAAGACGGCCTATTAAGTTTTAAAAGAGACTAATCTTCTGCAGGAAGGGCCGCAGCTGGCAAAAATAGCACTCCTAGCAACCAGTGTCAGCTGGGTGTCTATGGATAACACCAAGTCCAGAAGCGCTCCCAAGCTACAGACTTGATTATTCATCGGAACTGCAACCCTTTAGAGAACAGGCTGTGTGCCGCTGCTCAGATCAGTGGGTTTCCCAGCTCAGAGCACTTCTGTCTTGACTAGATTTCATTTCTTAGAATTTGAGATTCTAAACACTGAAGATTTTTTTTCTAGAAATTTCTGGAGTCCTGTTAAGTAACCTATAATGTGTGGGGGCTGAATTTATTTGTATCAAGTAATTGTTTTGGACAGTGCACCTGACACTTTTAACAGATTCCTCATACATTTGAGGGGGAGGGCCACAGCTTAGTGATAAAATTCACAACTGGGATTCAGGAGATTCTTGGTTCAATCCCTGGCATCTCCAGGTCGGGTTGGGAAATAGCCCCATCTGAAACCCTGGAGAGCCACGGCTGGTCAGTACAGATATTACTGACCCAGACAGACAAAGTTGCACCTGCAATATAAGTTCCTCTTCCTTTGAGTTCAGTTGTTTTCTAAAAGTTGTTGCAGCATTTTCTATTGCAGCGCATCCCAAACCTTTTAGCACTGGAAACCACTTTTAAAAATGACAATCTATCGTGACCCACTAGACAGGAAAAAAAAGGAGATACAGACAGAATTATCAATAGTCAATAAAATATTATTTAATAATCTGGGTCCTGTTCTCCTGAGGCTGCTAGAGACCTTGCATATAGTATGTGTGTTTGTGTAAACATTTGCTAGACTCTCCCTAAAAACTGGGTTCCAGGACAGTTTCCCCCAAGATGTGCAGTTACGGACTTCCAGGTCAGACAAAAGGTTAAGAACATAAGAAGAGCCCCGCTGGATCAGGCCAAGGGCCCCATCTAGTCCAGCTTCCTGTATATCGCAGTGGCCCAGGGAGCACACAAGACAACAGGTCAATCGGAAAATATGTCATTTTAACTGAATATTTGATTAGCATAAATAATGGATGTATTTAATTGGGATATGATGTTTATCTCATACCACAGGAAAGCATTCCATTCTGTTGCAAATTGGGCAAGGTTTGGTTTGTTTCAAAAACTTTTCATGACCCACCAGAAAATGGGCTATTGACTCACTGGTGGGTCCTGACCCACAGTTGGGACACACTGCTCTATTGAAAGCAAAGCCTATCCCTTTTAGATATGGCCACTGCATAACTGTAACTTTGTGATTTATTTTAGGCTGGTTGCCCAAGAAATGGCTAGAATGCACAGGATTCACACCAATGGGAGTCTTCCCAAGCCCTGCCTGTGGCAAAGACTGCACAAGTACTTCAATGTTGTCAAAACAGAGCTTGCCGAAAAGGCATCAAATCCCAGGTATGGAAAGCAAAAACTTACCTCCAGCTTATTGCATTCATTACCCAGCAGCTTTGGTCTATTGTAGCTACTTTACATGTGGGGGAGTCGGGCAGCAGCGTCATGCAGCCGGGAAGCTGGGCAGGAGGAACGGGTGAGCGGCAGCCTGCCCGTTACGTTCTGGTCCGTTTCGCCGTCTTCCCCGCCCCCGTGGGGGCGGGGAAGACGGCGAAACGGACCGGTACGCAATGGGCGGGCTGCCGCTCACCCGTTCCTCCCGCCCAGCTTTCCGGCTGCATGACGCCGCTGGAGTCGGGTCATCAGACCCAGCAACAAACTGGAAAAGAGAACTAATTAAAATGAAGACATTCTTTTAAAAAAAAACAGCAAAGCCATTAATGGATTCTAGGCTTAGCCACAACCAAAATTCCAAGTTCACAACTGTAAGACCACTTCAGCATAATTGACAATTCCTCCAACTAAGCTATAAATTACGGTTTGATTTTGTTTGTTTTGCTTTGCTTTGGAACTTTGCAGTTTAACAATTCAAACTTGAAACAAATGGTAATTGGAGGACTGTGTTGTAGGTTTGCTTAAATATTGGGTAGTAGATGAATTTCATAAATCCAGGAACTACAAACCATGGCCTTTAAGGTGTATGAACATTTTGAATAGAAAGTTTAAAATGTGCATCTGGTTTGGAGGGAGGAGGTGTGTTCTGAAACTTTTTCCAGAAGCTTGTCCTGCATTTCACTCCCCCCCCCCCAAAAAAAAATTAAATGTCTTACTTCTCTTGTTTTGCATTCATGAACTCTCTAGACCAGTGTTCTTCAACCTTGGGGTTGGGGGACCCCAGTGTGGTCACAAAGCCTCAGTTGGGGGGGACATGTCAACTTACAGGAATGAAAAGGGCTAAAGCACCACCAGATAAAGGGGAAGGCATCTGTTCTCCCCCTTCATGGGATTTGTTCCAGTCCTGCTCAGGTTCTTAGCAATTGTGCTAAAACGGCTTTTCAGTTGTGCCAGGATTCATGGCAACTTCTTCTGCTCTCTCTAATAGGAATATTTGGTTACAGTGAATAGTGCTGGGATGAGGAGGAGGATGCAGTAAATAGTGCCGGGGTGGGCCGGGGACAGATAGGGTCCCAGAAGGGCAGCTGGTCCAACGGCGGATCCGCAGTCTCATACTTTGTATGTTTATTTGTATATCGTGGTTGTGTCATGAAAAAGTTGAGGTCACTGCTCTAGACACTACTGCAGACACCAGCAAGCATCCTCCAGGCTTCTAGAAAGTCTTTTCGCATTACCTGTTCAGTGATTAAAATGGGATCTGGAAGATTCTCAAACTAAAATACTGCAAAGCAAACTTAATTTGGTGCATTGCTTACTCCTACTTGGGTCTTGTTTTATGGAAACGTAGGACCTCTCCTAGCGGCCCTGTACTGCATCTTCCACTGATGGGTGGAAAGATGTCAGAGCACCATTCAGTGCAGAACTTCTCAGATAACGCAGTATGAAACCGATGTTCAAGGGAATCGGTAATAGCAGACAGGCCTGAGATTGAGGGCACAAGCCCAACCTGCTTCCAGTTCAGGTTAGGAGCAGGCTGGAGGTCTCTTGGGGGTAAGGGGATATTTTTCCCCCTTACCCTGTGTTGAGCCCCAGCCTGCCCTACTCAGGGCTACTTGGATTGTCACCAGCTGTTTCGCTGGTGCAAATCCACGGGGGTCAGTGTAAGGCAGCAAGGCCCAGGAGTGGGGGTCGGGATATGGCGTGCACTGCTACCACTCCTCCCCCATTCCACCCGCCCAACCCAGAAAAGCCCCCTCCACACACCCTAAAATGCCCTCTTGCCACCCCCTGCGCTGCCTGGCACAAACTCACCTTCTGCAGCTGCAGGGTTTGGCACTGGCAAATTTGGTGGGCCCCCGTGCCTGCCCAGCTGACTCCCAAGTCAGTACTTGATTGAGCTGCCTGACTGATGATAATGGCTGAGTATAAAAGCGCCCCAAGAGAGACGTGGTGCTGCTGCAGGTTCAACCACTGTTGCTGAACTTGCTGACCAGAAGGTTGGCAGTTCGAGACCACGCAACCGAGTGAGCCCCCGTCGCTTGTCCCAGCTCCTGCCAACCTAGCAGTTTGAAAGCACGTAAAAATGCAAGTAGATAAATAGGTACCACTTTGGTGGGAAGGTAACGGTGTTCTGTACGCCTTGGCATATAGTCATGCCGGCCACATGACCATGGAAGCTTGTCCTCGGACAAACGCCGGCCCTTCGGCTTAGAAACGGAGATGAGCACCGCCCCCTACAGTCATTCGTAACTAGACTATTTGGTCATGGGGAAACCTTTTTATAAAGTTTACAAGTCAATTGTTCTTGAGTTGGTGGGGTTCAACCCATAACTCAACCAGCAGCTCCCTGGCTATATGTATTCGAGATTGAGATTACGTGTGAATCTTTGGACAAAGTTGAAGCTCTTTGTTCTAGTCTTCATCATTCAGATGCCATCATGTGCAGCAGAGAATGCGCATACTTATCCTAACTCACATTTACCCTAAACCTTCCTCTACTCTCTAATTATCAACTGATTTCCCATGTGTATCCTGAAACCGCTGAAGATTCAAAATGGTCTTACTGTCTCTTTTTGTAGAGCTCCAAAGAGCTGGGCGACCTTAATGGACCCTTCCTGCACTCCTGTGTCCTCACAGACCTTTTCTTATTCAACTGGGGAAACATGAAGGGGTTTATTCAGGAGAGTTATCTTGAGTCAATAGCGCTTGTTTATCCAGATGAATGAACTTGGGGTATTTCAACTAGGCCGTCATGCCTGCACTCTTGTCCATTTGACGGGATCGTAGGTTTGATTCAATTCCAAGCCTTACATAAGAAGAATCACGTGGGATCAGACTAGAGGTCTGTCTAGTATAGCGTCCTGTTTTCCACAGGACCCACAAGCAAAAGGAAAAAGCATACCATATATACTAGTGTATAAGTAACACATTTCTGCCTTGAAATTGACCCTGAAAACCTGAGTTGACCTACGCATGTGTAAAACAGTCAAAGGAAGCAGCTGAATGATCACATATTAAGGCTATTAAATAATGTGTGTTTTTTTCCTAAAAGGACAGTCTCCTTGGTTTCATGCAGGAACTATTGCAGCATTAAGAGCCCAATCCTAAGGGTTGTAGTGCCAGTGGTATGAGTATACCGTCGACATCAGCTGTGGCAAAAGTGTTGTAAGGCACTTTATCGCCAGTTGTACCAGCATATTGCCGGCGCTGCACCTCAGTGCTGGGAAGATGATGCTGAGGTGCTGGCAGCAATGAGCATCGCTGTCTGCTGGCACTGGTGGTTTGGGGGGTGGGGGATGGGGTGGGACTGGACAGAGGGAGGGCAGCCCAGGAGGAGGACTGGACCCAGGAAGGGGGGGCAGAGATGGCGGCAGACTGCCACCTTATCTGGTGCTACCTCCCAAGCTGGTACCTCCCAAGACACGGTTCTGCACCTGCTCAAACAGAGGCACAGATCCAAGTAGACCCATTGGGGTTGCCATAGGTCGACACAGGTTAAGGCAACCCTTACCCTGAAGGGAACCCTTACTTTTTCCTTACCTGAAGAGACCTATGGCTGCTTCCCTGGCCCCGTTTCAGCGCTGCTATAGCCCTGGGCACCAGGGAAGCTTAGGGGTGGGCTGTAAAGCATCCATTGAAACATGACCTGGTCCTTAATTTGGCCTACATTACTAATGTGCTAGTAATGGCAGCTGAGGACTAAAAGCTTTTAATCCTTTATATAGTGACTGTCTAAATAAGAGTAAGTGATATGGGAATCATGTGGGCAGATGGGTGTTTAAAACATTTGCTGGTAGTGAATGTTGCATAAGGTGCAGAATTCTGACTCCAAGCAGATCCCTCCAGCCGTGTGCTTTTATTGGCAGTGAATGAAGAGGGTGTCATTTGAGCATCAGGAGCTGTATGTCCTAGGAGGTTTCTTTCTGCAGAAAAGTGTCTCCAGCTTTACAAATTTTATACTGTACAAGCCTCTTGTACAGTGAAAGCTGCACTGTCTGCAAGGGTGAATGCTCACCTCAGAATGCCACGTGCAAGGGAGTTGCATCAGGATCTTGTGTATTCTCTGAGGCATCTGGACAGCCACTGTGAGATACAGGAAACTGGACTAGACGGGCCTTTGGCCTGATTCAGTGGGGCTCTCATTATGTTCTTAAATGGCATCGTTTTCCTTCCCAAGCTTCTATCAAGACCTGTCCATTCCCAGCATAGAGGTGCTGGAAGAAGAGATTTGCTGGATGAAGGAGCATCTCTCCCAACTTGGCTCTCCAGTCGTCTTCTGCCACAACGACCTTCTGAGCAAGAACATCATCTACAATGATGCAGAAGGTTTGTTACTTTAGTATCACAAACACGCAAAGCGTTGCCAAATAGGCAGATTTGTGCCCTGAAAATAACGCGTTCCAAAGGACTCCTCTTGTCCCTTTAAGAAGCAACCTCTCCAGCTGATAATCCACTCCAACTATTTCCATTGTTTCTTTTTTTCAGGTCACGTCCGGTTCATAGATTATGAATACACCGGTTACAACTATCAAGCGTATGATATTGGGAATCATTTTAATGAATTTGCAGGTGATGAATTATACTCCCCTTTTTCTTTCCTCCCTTGAAAGCAGAAAATGCTCCTTCCAACTTTTTAAAGAACTCTGAAGAGACGTAAACTCTACACCCCTAATTTTCCCAGAGCAGTTCCTAATACAGGTGGGGTTTCCAGGAAGCTTGAGTGGTTCTTAGAATCGTCATTTAATCCAGGATGAAGCAATGTTGTTGGTAGCTGTGTGGGCAGTCAGCAGCCAGGCACATACATTCACCTTGCTGGTCTTTCCTTCCCATGGTGCTGCCTGGCCAAGAGTGGGTGGGGTTCCTGCCTTTTGGGAGCCAATGGCTGTTCTCTACCCCTGTACTTCCTCACTGGTCTCTAACACTGTCTTCTTTCTTGCCAAACTGCTTAGGAAAGAATAGGTGGCAAATTCTAAATAATGAGGATGCCCTATGTGGATGTTAGCAAATTATGCTCTTTGAAAACCACAGACTTTTAAAGAACAAGGATTTTCCTGCTAATGTACAGTGAAGTTAGTACCCTTCAAGTTGTTTTAGGTTGCTGTCAGGCTCTCTTTCTTTCTCTCTCTTTCTCTTTCTCTCTCTCCCCCCTCTCATTCTGGCTCAAAGGTCAGACCAGAAGCAAGCTCCTTTTGAAGGCCCTGCATGCAATTATCCTGATCTCTAAATTAATTCTCTTCTAACTGAGCTTATATAATACAGGAAATGATTGTCAGGCTAATTATATCGGCTGTCGCCCCAGCTTGTGCTCTGTTCTAGTTGGATCATAAAAGCCAAACAGGGTCAAACTGGAAGACTTTGGGAATTGACCTGTCAGAGTCAAAGCGGGTGACTGAGCCTGTGGTTTTGACCCAACAACAACGTGAGCCAGGTAGAAAGCTCACTTGCTAGGCAGTGGCTGTTTGTGGCAACAGGAGGGGGAAAGATGGCGGGGGGGGGGGGAGAGGAAGGACCACAAGGCCAGATCTGCTAACGGACCATAATCATAATGGCTGAGTATGAGGAATGAAATCAGCAGGACCACCTCCAAGCATTGTTTTCGAACATTGAATGTCTCAATTGAAAGCAGGGCAGCTTGAACTATACAGGCCAGTTCAACCCACTTCAGCCCGGTGGAGTAGTAGTGCAGGCACAGCTGTCAATTGGCCAACAGCCTCCCAGCAATTCTGGCTGACCTTGATGCCTTGCACTTGGAGGCTCATTTATCATCCATTCCTCCTCTTGACAACTGAACCTCGTTGGGTTCCCAGGACTGAACGAGGTGGATTACAGCCTGTATCCCTGCCGGGAGGTCCAGCTGCAGTGGCTGCGTCATTACCTGAAGGCCTACAAGAGACTCGGCCTGGAGGACCAGGGAGAGGGCAGCAAAAGCAGAGGAGAAAGTGGCACTGTGTCCGAAGGAGAGCTGGAGACCCTCTACGTGCAAGTGAACCAGTTTGCTTTGGTGAGTGTGTGCTTCGCAAAACAAGGGCAGGCTAAGAGTGAGGAACTAATGCACACTCAGTGACGGCAGGAGCACACTCGGTGTGTTCTTTGTACAGGCATGGCCTGGTATCCACTGGGGTGCCATTCTGGACTCCCCCCGTGGATACCTGAGACCGTGAATACTGCGGACGTCTTTTTAAAGACGGGAACATCAGTGGTTTTGTTGCAACAACGTTAAAAGAAGTTTAATGTTTTAAGGTTTAATGTTCCCCTATCTTTTAATAGGCATTCCTGTATCCATTGTATCCGTGGATAACTGAAACCGTGGATACTGAATCAGTGAATACTGATGCATGCCTGTATATGTTTATGAACCTGAGATGGCTGTTTTACCTTGGCTCAGAAAAAGCATTTTTTTTTTGTTATATTTCAATCAAAATTCAAATTGTTTGCCGTTTAATTCATTCTCTTGTTAACTCCAAGCTCTCTGTACAATACCTCCCTCCCTCTGTACACTATAGGGCTTTCTGAACCTTCACTCTGTCAATGATCCCTCTTTTTACTCCATAACATGGGCTGTTTCTGTCTCTGCCTGCAACATACAGAGGACAGACCTCTCTGCATAGCGCTCTCCCTTCTTGTGTGCTCCATCAATCAATCAATAATACCATATTTATATACCGCTTTGCAACACAAAGTTCACAAAGTGGTTTACAGGCAAATAATAAAATTAAATGGCTCCCTGTCCCAAAAGGGCTCACAATCTTAAAAAAAAATGAAGAACACCCCCAGCAACAGCCATGAGAAAAACACTACGCAGGGATGAACAGGGACAATTACTCTCCCCCTGCTAATGTAAGAGGAACACCGCTTGAAAAAGTGCCTCTTGCCCAGTTAGCAGAGGTTGAGGCATCTGGTGGGCCACTGTGAGATACAGGAAGCTGGACTAGATGGGCCTTTGGCCTGATCCAGCAAGGCTCTTCTTATGTTCTTATGTTGTCCTTGATATGTATTTTCCATTCCAGGCCTCCCATTTCATGTGGGCTTGCTGGGGCCTGATTCAAGCCCAGTACTCCACTATAGACTTCAATTTTGCCAGGTGAGTATGTCTGTATTGAAAGAGGAAGCGCAAGGGACATAGGGGTAAACCTGGGGTAAACTTCTCTCCATCAAAAAGCAGATGCTAATTGCTACTTATGTGCAAAGGTAAGAATACTAATGATCTCCCTTCCATTTTGATTTGGGGGGGTGAAGTGCTACAAAACATTTCTTAGTATCATCTCAGACTCGCTACTTGTACTCTCCACTGAAGTCCTTCAAGGTAAGAGGACATAACTTCCAATTCGATTTGAACCGCATTACTTTGCTCTTCAGATGTTCATCCTTATTCGAAATGTTTTGATTGTTTGAGCGTCAGATATCTGTATTAATCTACATGCAGAGGCGTAACTAGGGTATGGCAACAGAAGGCATGAGCCCTGGGGCTCCATAAGGTGGGGGCGCCTTTGGCATGGCACCTTGCCCCCCGCCTGCAAATTTGCGACCCCCCCTGTGCCCCGAGCCGGGAGGCGCACCGGCGTCTCTCCTCCCAGCCTGCCGCTCGAGTACTTAAAGTGCCCGAGCAGCAGCCCCGGGGAAGGAAGCCACCACTGTGCCCCCCCGGCTCTGCAAACCCTGGGGGCACCTTAAAGTGGCCTTAAAGTTGCTGGCTTTTCCTGGCTGCCATGGCGCTGGCACTTTAAGGCCACTTTAAGGCGCCCTGTCGCCCTCAATTATGTGGTTGGTGCCGCCTCCTCTCCCCACCCCTCGCGGCTTCCTCCTCCTGTCTCCCCCCTCCTCTGAGGCGTGAGTGGGCCACTTGGAGTGGTAGAGGCCGCCGTCGCTGAGGGAGCCGCCGCTGCCGCCTCCTCAGCGCCTCACTTGCCACCCAGCTGCCGCTTTTGCCCTGACGCCTCGCTCCCTCCCCTTCCCCTGGGCCACCTGGTATATGAGTTATTTATTTATGACCGCGAGCCCGCCATGTCCATGACAGCCCGGAGGCACCTCATGCAGGATTTCAAGAGGTAAGGCGGGACGGGACAGCTGGCAGAGCTGGCTGCATTTCCCTGGCTGGGTCTGTTTGAGTGTGTGTGTGTGTGTGTGTGTTGGCTCTGCAGACACATGGCAGCAGAAGCCACACCCCACAACATCATGATGTCACGACATTGTGACGTCACGACGTTGCGTGCGGAGGGGGGCGCAATTTCATTGCATGCCACGGGCGCAATTTTGTCTAGATACGCCCCTGTCTACATGCCTTTCAAAAATCTACCTTTAATTCCATCCTAAATTCTTCCCAATACAATGGGGATAGAAAACTTTCTTTTTAAAAAAGTTTTAAAAGCCCAATTCCCAACCAGCTTTCCAGCACTGACATAGCTGTGCCAATGGGGCATGTGCTGCATCCTGCAGTTGAGGGGCAGTCAAGAAACTCTCCTCAAGGTCAGGGAATGTTTGTTCCCTTATCTCGGAGCTGCATTGCCCTTACCCCGGTGCTGGAAAGTCGGTTAGGATTGTGCCCTATGTTCATCCTAGGGGTGTGTGGTATGGGGTGGCAGGTGAGGTAAAACCACCTCACTGGAGTCCTCCGAAAAATGCTGCTGCCAAAGCTGTAAGTGCACAAACACTCACAATGCCTGCACTCTGAACAGTGGCTGCAGCACTTACGCTGTGAGTGTTTACAGCTGTGGGACAGTTCTGCCTTACCTGCTGCCCCCATATCACATGGCTCTGGTTTATCTCATTTATTTTTTGGTTCTTTCCTCCATCATCCCCAGAATGAACACCATATTCAGGAACTCATTATGGTTTTGTATACATGAATGAGGGATCAAATTAAAGCAGGTGCATGTAGGCTTCCTGAAAACGATTAATTTTGTTTTTTTTCCCCCACCACAGTCATAGACTGACCAACAAGCAAAGACAATAGTTGAAATAAGCACAGGCTAGAGTCTTGGAGGGGCTCCTTGCCATTGGCTGAGCTGCTGTGATCTCACAGAAGTTTGCAGTTCAGAGAAGTAGTTACTTCTTGCTCCTAGCTAATGGCTGGAAGCAAGTGAATACTGATAAATACTGATGCACATCCCAAGTGCTCAGGAGTTAGCACAGGCCGCTAACTTTTTCTATACCCTTTTCCATGCCCTTTTTGCTTCTTTGTGATTATTTTTCTTCTCCCTGTTGTAATGCCCAATATTTGTTATTGCCTGTCTTCACCCTGCGTGATTCCTCATTGAGTCATTTTCTTCACTGGGCTCATTTTGCTTTTAAGGACAAAGTTACTTTTTCCCATACAATCATCCATTCTTAGTGTGTACATCCCCACACAGATTTCTTTTGGTGGATTGGGGATTTGAGACTAGGAAGCTGGACTAACTATCTGAGGGGTATAGAGAGATTCCCTACTAAGCCAGATGGTCTGTGAACTTCTGGGGCCCCGAGTTTTATAGAGCTAGGCATTCCAACAGAGAGATGGAAATTGCCTTGAGGAAGTGGTTGAAACATAAATATGGGAATATGTAGATGTTAAATGACCAGCACTCGGGGCTTAGGAACAGAAGGAGTGTGAGCTATTGGGAGCTATTGGGTTGGCAAGTGCAAGAAGATGGCAATGATGATCAACTTTTACACTTAGTGAAGGTGGAGGGGGGGAGTGGGACTGCAGGTCTTCTCCTACAGCAGGAGCACTGCAGTAATCATCAGGAGTGCTCATTGCTATCTTTGACACTTTTTTCAAAAGACCTTATAGGAGAAGAAGCCTCAGGCTCAGCAGGAGGTAAATTTGCCTTAAAAAGATAAAGGTTTCCCCATGACCCAATGGTCTAGTCGTGACCAACTGTAGGGGGCGGTGCTCATCGCCATTTCTAAGCCTGTAGAGCCAGCGTTTGTCTGAGGACAAGCTTCCGTGGTCATGTGGCCGGCATGACTTTATGCCGTGTCGCACAGAACGCCGTTACCTTCCCACTGAAGTGGTACCTATGTATCTACTTGCATTTTACGTGCTTTTGAACTGCTAGGTTGGCAGGAGCTGGGACAAGCAGCGGAAGCTCACTCCGTCGCATAGTCTCGAACTCCCAACCTTCCGGTCAGAAAGCCCAGCAGCAGCGGTTTAACCACCGCATCCCACATTTGCCTAAAGGCAAGTGTTAATGTCTAGGCCATCTTTCCTAAGGGCTGTGAAAGAAAGTATGGTGCCTATGTTGCATTAATTAAGGGGCTGATCTTATGCACATTGAGCTTAGTCCTTTTGAGCACAACTGAGTAATTTCTGAGTAAAAATGCAGTCTAATAGAGCCTTAATATTTTCTGATATTTTTTAATCCAGTTTTTCAACCATTGTGCATTAAACCAGTGGTTCCCAGATTGTGGTGTTGTAACACCCCAACCAGGTGGAAATAGTCACTACCTCCTTAATGGGAGTGGCAATGTTGCGACGGTAGCAACAGCACTTCTGTGATTGCAGCTATGGTGGAAAAAGGGGGTTGTACACCTACCTGGTCCCTATGGCACTCTGAAGGGTGTGGAGAGCCTTTCGGCCCTCTCTGTGGGCCTCCCTGCACCTCCGAACAATCCTTTGAAGCTATTGCGACCCCGTTCCATTTTCATCACAGGCTGCCGGCACCCTCCAGAGTGCCATAGCAACTCCTAGGTAGGTGTTCAACCCTCGCTTTTTTTTCCTGTGGCAGTGGCGGCAGTTGTGGAAGTGTTGTCATTGTCCCTCATGTCTGGGAACTGCTGCATTACATTATTGTAGCCCTCTACAAGAGTCTGAGATTAAATGGCATAGTAAGTGTTCAGGGAGAAGAAAGGAGAAGAAAGTACAGTGGGCCCACGATAGCCGTGGATTTAGGACCCGCAGACTTAAGAACCTGCAAGTTCAGAACCTGTGGGGGAGGGTCCCACTTGGAACCTCTGAACCCAACCAGAACTGGGTTCCGGTTGGGTCTGAAGGGTTTTCTGAGGGTGGAGAGGCCTCAAAATGGCCGTTGGGATTTTAAAAAAGTGAGTTCCAGGCTTTTCAGCAGAAGTGAATCATGGTTTTTTATTCTAATGGCCATTCTGAGGCCCACAGAGGCCACTGGTGAATCTGTGTGGCCTCTATGGGGCTCAGATGAGTCTCCTTTCACCTCCAGAGGCTTTAAGGGGTCCTCGAAACCAGTTCCTGGAATGGAACCCCCCACAGGTAAGGAGGGTCTGTCTGTCATGTATTTTAAGAAATGTAAAGTTGGGGCGGGCGGGAGGGAGAGAGAGAGAGAGAGAACTCAGAGGCAAGAGACTGAAAAAAAAATACTCCTATGAAGTTCTGCATTTCTCCACTAAACAACAGAAGACATAGTAAAACTAAGTTGGGGGGGAAGCCAGTTGAACTAGAGATAACAAAGGTTTTCTCTCTCTCTCTCCTTCTCTCTCTAGGTATGCAGACATAAGGTTTAAACAGTACTTTAAAGCAAAGCCTCTTGTGAAGGCCCTCAAAATGTCAAAGTGAAGTGCAAGTGGAAACAAGTCTTCTGGTTCACAAGATTCCAAACTTATTTTCTCTGGTCTGGAGCACCTGCCACCCTGCCCTCGGAAATCAGTCTCTCCTGCCGTTGCCTGGAAACCGGGAGGTCCAAAACCGTGACACTGAGATAGAAAAGGAAAGCAGGCTTTCTGTGAAGCTCAAAGTTAAAAACAAGTCCCCAGAACGTGGCTGCGCCATCCATGGATTATCTGCCAAGTAGTGCTCTCGGAAGGTTATATTGGGACACGTGCTGATGAGAGAGTTTACTCACAGAGTCTGGGGTATTGAGGAGTACTTCTGGGCTTAAGGAGGGCTGGCTTAAAGATCTGCAGAGTCTCAAAGGGCAGAATAGAATGGAGCTCTGTTTGTTTGGGTTGGGGTAGGCCTGACAGCTATAGATTTTAGCAACCATAGGATTCTGCTCTTCTGATCTTGGGCTAAACGGAGGAATGCTAGCGTCTCTTTCCTAGTCAAGTGCCTTTCAGACCTGTTGCACTTCCTACACATTACAGGCATGACTTTCTCTATATTTCTTTTAAGGCAGCCAGGGTGAGATTTTTGGAACAAATCTTGCCAGGCATGACAGTGCTCTTTTTTTTAAAAAAAAAAAAAGGACAGAGGATATAGGCAGAAAGAAAGCAGGAGCTGGGTCAAGTCGTGCGGTATTCAAACAATCCTGTGTGTCAGCTGGTGAGGGGATCATCTGCACGTTACATTTAATCACAGGCTAGTCATGATTCAGCACACACACAGTAAACGCTTGACCTCTATTGGATGGGATGTGTGTATAGCTCAATTTGCACCTGTTGAAAGACAACAGGTGTTACTAGCTAAAACCTAACAAGACAGGGAAAACACAACACATAGACAACTACACTAAGTGGGCAGAAAATGAATACAAGTTCATTCAGTCCTCCATCATGATTGATTGTCACGTGCGGCACAAGTTTCTGTCCCTTATCTCTTCCCCCATTATATGTGCCCATTTTGCATGACACAGGGGTGGCAGTTTTTTTCCACCTAATGTGCTGGCAGTCAACTTGCCCAAATCTGCAGCACGAGTTTGTGCTATGGTGCTTCTTCTTCAGTAGATTGGTAATTCAAAAATACATATTCATCTATAAGGCCAGAGCACTTTTACAATGGCAATTTTTATAAGGATAGCAAATGAATGAAATTTGTGCCAATGTGGTGGAGGAACAAAATTGCAGCAGTAAAGCCTAGGAACAGAATTTTTTTTTCCCCACCCAGGATTATTCACTGATCAAAAAGCACTTTCCTTTGAAAATTTAACAGCACTTACTTGGAAGAGGGGATGGCCACAGTGGCCTTGCAAACTCAGCACTATTCAGCAATGTAGACAAGCTCGGAGTCTGTACCTGCTCTTCCCCTCTTTCTCTGCAAGCCCTCTGTAATCCAGCCATACCTTGGAATGCAAGAGTTCTGAAAAACTGGAATAACTTGAAACATTCCTTTAGCAAGTGTAAGCGGCTCATGTAGTGCTTTGCCTCCCAAGGTGGCTGTGAGGTTTGGTCCTCCCTCCAAAGAATCACATCTCCAGCCAAGCAGGAGGAGAATTGATGGACGGGAGAAGGACACTGGGAATCAGGATGGTGTTGAACTTGCAGAAGTACCCAGGCTTTGGGGCTATTTATGGCTGATTCCATGTAGTCAGAATCTACTAAATACCATTTTACTACCTGTGTGTCTTTGCTGTTTCGCTTATTGAGCCGTTAATAGTCAG
Source organism: Lerista edwardsae (assembly GCA_029204185.1). Lineage (NCBI taxonomy): Eukaryota > Metazoa > Chordata > Lepidosauria > Squamata > Scincidae > Lerista > Lerista edwardsae. Next base: position 5,257,431 of record JAJKFI010000052.1, on the reverse strand, counting down.
GAACGCCCAGTCCCTTGCAATTTCCACCACTTAGTTGGGGATTTTAAAATTCCCAATGATCCGATTTTTTTTGTTGAATATGTATTTTGAAGCAAAGATAGAAACAGTAAGCCTCCTGCAGTCTTCTAATTACCGTGCTATTATAATTAACATCCTTGCCTCCGGGCTACAGCTCTTGGGATCTGATTCCCTGTGGTTTTTCTGCACTGGGTATAGCTAGTCTAGAACAGCTGGCATGAGAGAGGCCATTGAGTGTTACCATTGCTTGAAAAGATCCTCATTAGTCACAAAAGCAAAAGGAGGGAAGAGAGGGCAATGACTGATGTCTAGCTGTTCTAGTTGTAGGTTTCCCATAGGTAATGTGAACAGGTGCTCCAAGCTATGCAGGGAATGAAAACGTTTAAATCAGGCCTTTGTACAAAGGAAAGCTGATTGGCCCTTGATCAGTGGGAGGATTATAAGCCTATAAAACATTTTCACATGGAGTATCCCACTTAGAAATGCAGTGGATGAATTCATATGATCCATGGGGGCCAGGTGGTTCCTTTGCAAACGGTACAGGTGGAACATACAAAGATGTGTTTGGTTTCTCAGGAAACAGGCCAGTAATGACCATCTTATACAGTATGTGGTTGAGGGTTTACACATGTGAATATAAAGTAGAGAAGAGGAAACTTTAAACTGTCTCCTTGGATCAGATGGACTATCTGTAGTGATTGCAGTGGCAAATCTGTTTGTAGGTGAGAGCCATATGTTTCTGCTTCATCTGTGATGTTGGCCCCATTCAGACAAGGATCACCTCCAAAAATCTTCTAAATGTTGGTGGTACTGGCAAAAACAATAATGCTTGGGCCAGTGAAATGCCCAAGCAGGATCTTTGGAGGCAAGCTTTCCTTCCATGTACATTCAGTAATTTTCAGGCGAGGAGGCACCACCCTCCCAACGTGCGTCTCCCCAGCTGTCAAAGTGTACCTTGCGAAGTGATCTCTTAAAGGCTCAATGCAGTCTAAGCAGGCTCCCATCACAAAATCAAACTCCCTGTGGATTCAGCCCTAAAGAGAGAGTAAAAGCACAGCTGCAGACATATTTTTGGAGTGAATGAATCCACTGATTTGTTTTATAAAGGTTGATGCAGAGGAAGGATCTGAGAGTTCCTGGTGGCACATGCAGGTCTCAGCCAGCATTGTACTGATCTTTTTGTATGGATTCTTCTTATGTCAAAATATTTCAATATATGTGTTTTTATGTTTCATAGCTATCATACTATAATTGCGTGTCTGCCTCCATGTTCAGCCCACTGGGTCATATTTGCACAGGCTCTTTTGTGGCAGGAGTTATGTCACTGTGGTGTATAAGCCTTAGGGAGAGTCCAGATTGTGGGGGGAAAGGAACTGGTCCACTGTGGGGTGCCCTTGTTAGGATGTTGCTATGCACAATCTCCTGAGGATGTAGCTCAGTGGGAACAAATTCTGCCAATTAGCTGAACAGGGCTAAGTGCTGATTGGCTGGGTCATTGCCTATGACGTCACAAAAAACCCACAATTTTTCAGTTTCAAAACAACCCCCCACCCCATTATTATTATTGGGTTTTTTTTTTCAAAGTTAGGCTCTGAATGATTATTTAAATGTATAATAGTATAAACAGCACTTGTGAAGGCAAAAAGATGCTGAGCTGATCCCCAGAGGCAAAAAAAGGTGGTGGTTCTTTTTGTGTAGTCTGCATGCACCCTCATACACCCAGAGGCCGAAACTGCTCATAATCCACAATGAAAGAATCTGGGTACCTTCTTACTATTTTGATGTTTGTGCCCTAGGCCAGCTGTGAAGAATCATGGGAAAATATGAGCCAATGCTCTAAGAGGCATTTAGATGAACAAATTATAATGATAGGTTAAGGGTGCAATCCTAACCTGGAGTTAAGCTGGCACAGTTAGGCTAGCCAAGTTTGGCCGGCACAAGGGCCAACGTAAAGTATGTTTGGACCACTCTCGGAGTTAGAAAAGCCAGCCACACAGACGTGTGCCATCCTCCCTGACTCCAAAAGTGGTCCAAACGCACTTCAGCCCTTGTGCCGGCCAAACTTTGCTGGCCTAACTGCTGGCCTAATTGCAGATTAGGATTGTGCTTTAAGAGAGACGAGATATGTAGGAAAAAGTCTTCAGTGTATGGAAGTGTATTAAAGGATTTCAGGACCATTGTATTCTCGGGGGACCAAAAGGTTGTCTAGTAGTGGTTAGCATCACAGAGTGAAACAAGGCCATGCCATCAAAGATGTCTTCTGCAAAATGGGCAGTTATTCCAATCCAGTGACAACCTACCATTTTGAGGGACAGAAGATACCAACCCAATCATGCAGAGTGAAGTAGTAAACAGAGATTGTAGAATTCTAGACTGTTCCACTGGAGGTGGAAAGTTATGTTTTGGAATGGAAAAAAAAAACCATCTTCATACAATAAACCAGCAAATCAGGGTGAGGTCTGTGTCAAATGTTGCCTCCAATGTGCCAATTCACTATGTGCAATGAGGTGTTTTTTTTTAGTATAGGGAAGCATTCTAAAATATGATCCCCACTCCCCAGCTGCCATAGTGGGGCAATCCAGAATTATGATAGTGTTTACCACTTTACTGTGCAATGTGTAGATAGGGTCTAAGCTTGTAGGGATTGGAACGATATCTCTTGGAGTGCAATCCTAACCTGGAGTTAGGCCGGCAGTTAAGGCCAACAAAGTTTGGCTGGCACAAGAGACATCATAAAGCGTGTTTGGACTGCTCTCCAAGGCTGGGGGATGGCGCACATCTGTGTGCTGGCCTCTCTGACTCTGAGCGTGTTCCAGACATACTTTATGGTGTCCCTTGTGCCAACCAAACTTTGTTGGCCTTAACTGCTGGCCTAACTCCAGGTTAGGATTGCACCCCCAGTTACTCCCTGGTTTCTCCAACTTTTCTACCATGTTAGAAGGTTTCCCTTAAAGGTCCCGACACCAGCACAACCTTCTGGCGTTGCCAACCACTTTCTCAGTAGTACTACCTAATTTGGTCAAAAGGCTTGATTTTTTTTTTTAAATAATGCAGGATTTCTTTGCGTTACGGTAACTGCTGACTGTATTGAATCACTTGTGTGTTCTTCTGGGGCAACTGTAATTAGTAGAGTTTATTCCTTGCATTGAGAAAAGAAAGGAACCTTTTAATCACCAAGTGTGTGTCTTTTGTACCTATTAAGCTAATGCGATACAATTAAAATCTGCTGGAAAAATGCTGTTTTCCTAAACAATCTAAAATGTTTCCCTGTCAGTTCATTGCAAGGTTGAGTGTGCAGTTGCAGTCTGCTCCTACTTTCCTGTAAATACACCAGCAAGCAGCCCCCACCAGTTTGCCTGCAGAATCCGAAAAGCAGCTTCTTCCGTTGTGGTATATATTTAGTTCAGTTGCATTTTTTAATTGAGTGATCTGATTATCCCATTTAAAAACCTTTCTAATTGACTAAAAAGGCTTCCTGATTAATCAGGCAACTGAGGGTGCAATCCTAACCAACTTTCCAGGGCTGACATAGTTGTGCCAATAGGGCATGTTTTGCAGTATGCAGGGGAGTAAAGATCACTGATGGGCTGGCCCCAATTCAGACACCATCCAAGATAAGAAGATTCCCCTTTACTACTGCAGATGCCTCTTCACAATGACACCTGCTGTGACATATACATGTACCATCTAAAAACAAAATTGTTTGAGGTGCAGTATATCCAGATGCTTGCACATTTAGTGAACTGAGGACCATTAGGTTAATCAGCTGAGATTCTGTTGCCAAGGTGACAGTTCTAACGTAAACTCAAAATGTTCTGAATCTCATGTTTCTGTCGAGCCAAAAGGAAATTCCGAAGACTCTGGACTTAGTGATATAAACCCATTCCTCAAAGCCTCACCAAGTAGAGACAAATTGGCTTGGAGGAGACAGCGCGTGACGGTGTCTTGCCTATAAGCACTACCCCCATCAGATAGCCGTTCACTCTATTGCTTTCATGCCTGAATCGGGGATTGGGATGCAACCTAATGTCCGCATTCAGGCTCCAATTAAGGAGGTTATATGACAGGAGGGGACATGCCTTAACAAGAGATAGCAGTGGAATGACGCCAGGGGGCGGGCTTAGCAACCATGTTCTCTGACTCAAAACATTGCTCATTCCAAGCATTTCAGATTGGTTTTCGTGTGATGTTTAGGACTTAATAGTTTACTCCTGAAGTAAAAACTCACGAAAATAACAACGTGTGATCATGTAGAAACATCATTGGTAACCTAATTATGAGTTAATATGCAATTCCAAGGTTTTATTCTGCGTAATTATATTACTGAACATACCGGACGAAATGCTGCTTGCTGTCTATTTAAACTCGGTTTCCTCTTCGAGGGCTGCTGCCTCCCATCTACTCACCTTTCACGCCTTTTTTAAAGGATGAGCTGCTCCACTGCTGCATCACTGCTGCTGATCAGTGTGTGGCCACCCAAGCTGCTCCCCTTCAGGCAGGGTCAGACCAGCTGGAGCAGTGCTATACCATCCCTCTCACAGCAAGGCCACTTGCCATCCTGCAAAACACTTGTGCTCAAGGGGGGGGGGAAGAGGCTGTGGCTCTGTGGTGGGACAAATGCTTTGCCAGTAGACCATCCCGGATTCAATGACCAAATTCCTGCCTACAGCCCTGAAGAGCTACTGCCAGTCACGTGTCCACAACCGACGTTAAACCAAATGGGGGAAGATGCAGTCTAAGGCAGCCAATGTCCTCTATTCCACTGGTTGAAAAACACTGTTTTCAGCAGGTCATTTTTGCCTGCCGCTGACTATTCTTTAAAGCAGTCAAACTAATTCTGCTGCATTAACACTGCTATAGTGTCATTCCACTTCAAAGTTGCACAGATAGTCTCATTAGGACCTATGCGATAACGATTCAACAGAGCAAAACCATCGTTCTCTGGCACATTAATCATTTGAGTAATCGTTTTAAAGAAGAGCACGCTTGACCAGGCATGGGGCCTGATACTCGCACAAGTTCTTTCTTTTCCCCTCCTTACCACTAGTGAGTCAGGTTGTTCCCTATGTATTGCCTGCATCCAGCAGCAAGTCTGATTGAGCAGGCTTGGGGGGGGAGAGAGAAAGGACAGTTCAGGTCTCAGGTGGTCTCTCCTTCTTTTCCCCCTTCCAAGTCCTGGGTTGCTCCCAAGGACCAGCTGGATGCAGAGGATCTTTGAAAACAAGTGTCCTCTTGCTAGCTTGTCCAGCCAGCCGACAAGCTGTAGGTACGTTGAGGACAGGATGTGCAAGTGTGAAAGGGAGAAATGCTGATGGGGGGGGGAGGCTGACAATGAGGGGGCTTCACCCTGGCACAACGATCCTGCACCTGGCTTATCCCACAGCCCAATGCAACCTGGGGCCACTCGTGGCTTGGAGGTGGCAGCGGAGTGTCACAAAAACCAAGGCGAGCACAGATTTCTGCTCCAAAACATCCTCTTTATTGTACCAAGAAACCCCATTATAAACAAGTGTGTTGAAATATACAGGTTAAGTTACTAGTCTTATTAACAAAATAAAGCTCTATCTATATGTACAGACATTTTTCTTTAAAAACAAAAACAAAAAATGACAGCAGCCAGTTGCCAAAACACACACCAGGATGGAAAGGGAATGAGCACATCTGCAAAAATAGGAGGGGGCAGAGCCTCACTCACTCCCAAGGTACTTCTGCCCAAGCAATCACTCAACCCCGTTCCCCATCCCTGTGGGCCTGGCGACTTCTTCTCTCGAGTGAGGGCCTCTTAAATGAGAGCTGGGAGAAATAAAAAAATGGAGGGAGTGGAAACTTACTTTAGCCAGTTCTGGGAGCTGAAGCAGCCAGCATGGGATGGCCAAACCCCAGACGGAGGGTCCCTCATGAAGTGCCAGTCTCTGCGCCTCCCACTCCCCAATGTTCCAGCGCAGCACTCCCCTCCCCATTTCCTTTTCCTCTTTCCCCCTCTTCTTTTTCCAGGCCAGGGAGTGGCAGGAGGAAGACACAGCAGTGGAGGCAAGAGATGGGGGTCCCCACTAATCTGCTACCTGAAGCAACTGTTTCAATTGGCCTCATGAATGGGCCAGCCGGGGTGGACCTACTGGGGGGCGGGGTCTAGGAGGCCACAGGGAACCGGGCGCTACTGCCACCGCCCACTCCCTGAGGCCCTCCTGAGGGCCAGGTAGGCCATGCGCAGCATCTGCAGGCCAGCCAAAGGATTACTGAAGCCTTCGGAAGGGCTGTAAGCATTACTTCTGCTTTTTGCCAAAAAATGGAAGTAATGCTTAGGCCCTTCCAAAGACAGCAACAAACAAACTGTCACTGAGGAGGATGGGGAATGATGTTTCTCTACCAATTGGTGCCATTTCTGCTTCTGCCAGTAGAGAGTGCAAATGTTCCACGCTAAGATTGTAAAGCAGGTTTGCTATTATTATATAATGCATTGTATTGATATTTATTAGGAAATGGTCAACAGACCAAATTAAAGGCAGGAAAAGCTTCAGTGGGGTCACAATGGTGTGATGACTTGTACTATCAGAGCAAAAATATGGGGAAAGTATTTTAGGTATGTCCGTGTACACCAACTGTGATGCGGTTGTGTTGGGTCTGAGTTCAAATTCCACTCATCCTCAAAGCTCACGGGGCAAATTTGGGCCAGTCACTCCAGGTCTGACCTACTCACCAGGTTGTAAGTATAAAGTGGGAAGTAACCCTATTCACGAACTCCACCCTGAGCGCCTTGGAGGAAGGGTTGGGATATCAACAGGAGGCATGAATGAATGTTATAGCACCCCTCCCTAGCTGCAGCCAACACACCCTTCTTTCCTTTTCCTGACATCCAGAGACTGTTCATTCTTCGCTTGCTGGCTAAGGGCAGCTCAACTGATTTAAATCAACGCCAGGTCTGCCGTTGTCTGCATCAGTGCCATGCAGGACTAATGGAGAGTGACTGCAGGGATAGGAGTGGACGAGACCATCAAGGGATGCAGGAGAAGCATCCTTTGCACACACTACATCCAATGCAAGTGGATTTTGTGTAAGATAAGATAAGCAAGACTTCCTGTTGCACTTACAACTGCTTGGGGGGTGGGGTGAGAAATGCGATCTTTAAGAGGCGACTGAGAAATCCGCCAGAAGCTCACATGACCAATGTGGCATAATTACAAGGAAACAGCCATCCTCATCTTCTGCTAGAGATGCCTTAGAGGTTGTCCACCTCCCGAAGAAACTAGCCAGCTTTCCTGCTCTCACAGGGCGTCCCCTCCTACTGTGCGTACTGAGAATTGGCAAGTGAACAAGAGCAGGAGGGAAATGGGCAGAGCCTTAATTTACAAACTGGGCCAGGGCTGCCAAGGGTACAGAGAGGCCCCCTCTGAGATTGTGGTTGTTATTCATTCAAGTCCAGATCTAAAAATGGCTCCATGGGAATTTATTGGCAGGGCCAGTGGGAGTAGAAAGGAACAAACACAGGACAAAGTGAAGCTGGAGGCCGGGTGTGTGTGGGGGGGGGGGCGGGGGAGAGAGAGACAGAACTGGCTGACATCCAGAATGACTAGGGAACAAGTGTTCCACCCAGGCGTTTGGTGCTCGCAAACTGGAAAGGCCCCCAAGAGGTCAGCTGAATGGTGGCGACTGTGTGGCTACTGCCAGCTGGTGCAGCTGGCCAAGCCACCAACAGGTGAGGCCTCAGCTCTGTTGGCTGCCCACCAGCGCTCAGGAAGAGGGTGGAGGGAGAGTGCGTGAAACAGACACAAGCTTCTCCAGCCAGCTGACCACTCCAACCCCCACCGAAGGCCGCAGACGTGCAGTTGTGATGGGGCAAAACGTTTTTTTCCCCTAGTCACCTTTCAGCTTCAGGGTACAAAGGCCAGCTTTTGACCACTCTGAGGTCAGGAAAGTGGATTGGGAGATGGCACTTCCCTGGATCTGCTGCCCTGACAGAGAGAGCAGAGCAATTGTGCCAGGGCAGGGGCTGAACTGTAGCTCAGTGCCAGAGCATGGACTTTGCAGGCAGAAGGTGGCAGGTTTATTTCTCACATCCTCCAGGTTAGGACAGGGGGGAAAAAAACCCCTGAAACAGTCAGAGAGCCTTTGTGGATCCGTGCAGATGAAAGGTGGGCCACTGGTCTGCCCCATTACAAGCAAGCTTTCCTCATAGCCTATTCCAGTCCATACCCTTGTTGAGTCTGCAATGGCTTGATTCCCTCTTACTTAGCTTCCAGACTGCTTTGCGACAGCCCTGTGCCTTCTTCGCCCTGGGGACAGGAGCTCAGGCCCTTACGAAAACAATGAAAACAATGCTGAAAACCATGTTCCAACACCAGCTGCATGATAAGACTCTCATGCACCTCATCTAGTTGGACCATGAGGGGCACTCAAGAGGGGGTCGCTCAAACCCCTTCCTTGAATATGAATGAGCAAGAAACTCGACTAATACTGTGGGCATCAACACACGCTGCAGATCCCCTCTCCCTCTACTTCAAGCCCATATCAGTACATGATTCATGTACAGTCCAGGATTACCTTCCTGGTAATCTGGATCCACTCTGCAGAAGAATGCGGAGCACCCCACCACCACCACAGCCCCCCAGTCAGACAGCTGAATGAACCCCACCCTGGCTCTTTCCACTCAATCATCTCATGTTGGAAAGCAAGCAGAGGCAGCTGGATTCCCCCCTCTCTGCACATGCCTCCCCTTCAGGCCTTGGGCTTAGTCCGTGAGAACCACCAACTCGCCATCGCTCTTGTCCTCGCCCTCCGAATCCTCATCTTCACTGTAGTGATACATCTCCCCATCGGGCACCGAATGACTGTCCTCCGCTCCATCCCCTTCTTCTGGCTTCAGGCTGCGTGTGTTGACGATGACCGGCATGCTGGGCTCCATCCCACGGGGCAAGTACTGATCCAACAGGGGTGGAGGCAGCTGCATCCCAAGGGAGCGCTGGTACAGGAGCTCTGAAGAGGAAGGAGGCATCTGGCTACCCTGTGGCCTAGAAAACACATCAGACCGTAAGGAGCACTGCCTTGTCTATTCCACTCTTTTGAGTTCATTCATAGTGGCATTTCCCCCCACCCCCACACCAAAAAAAAACAACCACATGCCACCTTCCTACATGGAAATAGAATAGCTACGTCATGATGCTGGCCGAAGTGTTTGCATAATGCTGCCCCCTAGTAGATGGCACTGGAGCAGATTAGTTGCCTGCCATTACCCTTGGAGAGCCAGGCATTGCTGGAAATTCCCTGCCAGATTCAGAAAGGATTTCAGAGCTGCCTGTCTCCTCTGAAGTCCCTATTATGCTGATACGATCCAGCAAAGCAGTTAATCACACGTGTGATCCTTTCCAAATCAGCGAGGCTATATGCTTAAAGTTAAAGTGCCTGGCTTAGTTGTTTGTCTGGGTGAGCAGAAGCCAGCTGTGTCCCTGCTGCCAAGATGAATGTCATTTTTTAAGGATTCAGGTGTGCATGCCTTCAAAAAGACTACAGGGTAACCTTTGCTGGCCACAGTGGTTGTCCTTGAGCTACAGATGTCCGAGATGCTGACAGCCGTGCTAGCATTTTCATGCCGGTGCAGTAAGTCCTTTGGCAGCACTTTTGTGCAAGTGCAGTAGTCCTGCACCAGCAAGAACCAGGTGTTTCGACTCAAGTATGTTTCAACTTAAGTTTAGACCCCAGAACCTAACTGGTACTGAAGTAGGAGCCTTGGTGTACCCTTGTCGTGCTAGGCTAAAAGACCCATTCCAAATGGCACGCCATGCGCAGCAGCCTAACCCCTCACTGACTTGCACCGCAGCAAGAGGCAGCTCCAGGCCCAGGTGCCGTGCCTGGAAGCAAGTGGGGAAAAGGGACAGAGAGCCTCACGCAATCAGGTAGCCCTGCCTGGCGTCCTGGCGCCGGTTCCTCATCAGTGCCTTGTATTCGCCAACACGGAGCCGCTTCCCTTCCACGATGCAGGTGCGCTTGGGGCGGGGCTTGTACTTGTAATTGGGATACTTCTCCAGGTGCTGCCGGCTGAGCCGGGCTTGCTCCTCATAGTAGGGCTGCTTCTCCTGATTGGACATGGATTTCCACCGGGACCCTGGCCAAGGGAAGCAGAAGTGGGAGGAATGATTAAGCACGGCTTACTCTGGACCTGCAATGGCCCATCAGTGGCTTCCAGTTCATAGCACAAAGCTGCCCTTTGCCAGCTCAAAATACTCGTCCTTAATGACAAGAAGGAGCAAGAATGTTAGCAAGAAAAGAGAACACAGGAACACAAAATGTCAATGTATTTCAGCTGGAGATGACAAATGTGAGTACAGTAAATCATTATTCTTCCAAATCTGGAATAATCTTCCCTAAAACAAGTACACAGGAGAAGCTATTGCAGTTATTAAAACTGACCTGGATAGAAAGTAGGACCTCTCTTCCTCAATAACACATATTGAGTAGCCCTGGGATCAGATCTGCTCCCCTGGTGGCATTCTCCCAAACCATGACACATTACAACTCCCCCCGCCACTGAATGTATGAACATGCCTTTAGTTGAATAAATGCCAGTCCATATAGCCCAGGGGGCTCCAGACTTTTCAGTACAAGGGCCACATTGTATATTTTACAGATTGTTGCAAGCTAAAAAAAAAAATCAGTTTTATAAATGAATGAATAAACGAATGAATAAGTTTTACTTGGACCTTTTTCGTAAACAGCATGATACGATTCAGAACAAAGAGAAATGTGACATTTACAAAGCAACAATGCCATGCGTAAACTGAGAAAGTGAAAATGTCAAATAGTTTTAGTTGCTGCATGCCAGGTAAAATCTTGTGGTGGGCCGGATTTGGCTCCCAGGCAGTAGTTTGGAGACACCTGCTCTAGCCCAATATTGTCTGCAGAGACTGCCAGGAGCTATTTAAGACACCTCCACAGTCCTACCTGGTGTGCCAGGGATTGAATCTGGGGCCTTCTGTGTGCAAAGCCTTTGCTCTACCATGCATCATGGTCCTTCTGCTGCCTACAGTTGTTACTGATCAGCCAGACTTGCACAATTTGTAATGCACCAAGCCAAACCACATGTGACCAACCAAGAACTTGAAAAAACTGGCGGTGGTTAAGCACCTGGCAGGCCACAATATACATATACTGTAAATACAGGAGATAGTGGCGGTTGGGTGAGCTGCATTTAGTGTGGAGGATCAGCAGCTACAAAGACCTGGCTTAGGCCAAGAATAGGCTGGACAGCCCCAAGAACTGGATCACTCCAGTTTTTAACATCATTTTTTTCCCTAAAAGGACTGGCATGCCTTTATTGATAGGTTCCTGTCCAATATTTTTTTTCCGGAATTTATTTTGATCCCAACTTTCTCCTTTTGGGGATGCAAGGTGGTTTTGAATATGTTAAGAACAAACCAGCACAAAGCATCATAAAAGCAGCAGCAGCAATTATAGCAAACCCAAGTATGCAAGCAAACACACACACACACACACACACTTCACCTGCCAATGAGACATTGTCAAGGAGGGAGACAAATGCACCCAGCAGGACAGAGGGTTTCATATCATGGGGCCTGCTACTGAGAAGATAAGTCAAATCTCATTGTCACCCAAACTTCAGAAGGTGGTGGAACACACAAGAAAGTCTCCCTCTCAAATCTTAATGGATGGGTAGGTTTGCAGCCTTCCTGGTACCCTGGACCTAATCCTTTTAGTGCTTTGGAATAGATCACTAGCACTTTGTATGGTGCAGGGAAACACATCAGTAGCCAATGCAGCTGAAACAACAGTGGGAAGACATGATTGCACCCTTTTGTGTTGGTCAGCACAAAGGACATCACATTTTGCATTGACTGAGAGCGAAATCCTAACCTAGAGTTAGACTGGCACAGTTAGGCCAGCAAAGTTTGGCTGGCACAAGGGACACTGTAAAGAATGTTTGGACGACTTCTGGAGTCAGAGGCCAGCACACAAACGTGCACTATCCTCCCTGATTCCAAGAGTGGTTCAAACATACTTTATGGTGTCCCTTGTGCCAGCCAAACTTTCCTGGCCTAACTCCAGGTTAGGATTGCATTCTGACGCTTCCAAAGGGTCTTCAAGGGCAACCCCATGTAAAAGGCATTGCAGCAAGTGAGTCATAAGGCAACTAAGGTATGGATCATTGTGGCCCAGTTCATTTGAGACAAAAAAAAAAAAAGGTGCATCTGGCACACTGGCTAAAGTCGGGCAAACGTACTCTTGAGCCACAGCTGCCACCTGGACATCCAGGAGCAAAGCTGGGTTCAAGAGCACTCCCCAACTGCAGTCCTGCTCCTTCAATGGGAGTACAATCCTGTCCATAACAGGCTGATACACCATTGCCAAATTTGTGATCCTCCTTCTGACCAGGAGAACCTCTGTATTGTCCAGATTTCATTTCAATTCATTCACCTAATGCTCAGTCTGCTTCAGCCAGGAATAAGTGCCATCAGCTCCTCCACGTGCATGGGTTTTGTATTTGCACATGCCATTATTGCATAAATATCCGGCCCATTCTCAAAGGAGTTCGAAGAAGTAAACATCACATGCATTCACACACAAACATTTTATCCTGAAAACCACTTTGTATGATTGGGTTTGGCTAAAAAGGACTTCTAGACCAAGATTACCCAATGATGATACCCCTGCAAGAGGCACTTTTCAAGTAGTATTCCTCTTATATTTAGCAGGGGGAGAGCAATTGTCCTTATTCACCCCAGCACAGTGTCTTGTCTTGTGGCTGTTGCTGGTGGTGTTCTGCATTTTTTTTTTAGATTATGAGCCCTTTGGGACCAGGAGCCATTTAACTTTATTATTACTAAACCGCTTTGTGAACCTTTGCTGAAAAGTGGTATATCAGTATCTGTTGATTGATGGATGGATGGATGGATGGATTGATGAGTTGAGTGGGGGTTTGGCCCTAATCTGAGGCTTTCACCACTATGCAACATTGTATCTCGCCCACGTGTGCAATCAATCAGCAGTGAATAGCAGCCCAGGCGGTGAAGCCCCAAACAAGTAAGATCTGAACCACCAAGGCAGAGACATGGGAATGGGAGAGGCCGGAGGAACCCAGAATTCCTTCTTCGCTCCTCTGCCCTCAGACAGGGGAGGCCAAAGCCACTGTGCATTAGCAGCCCACCTCTTGCTAATTAGAGCCCCTCCCTCCTGCTGACCTTTTCTGTCCCCTTCCTGTGCTGCTCTTCGAATTCTTCCAAGCACAAGGTATGGTGAGCAGGTGCAATGGCTAAAATAGGCTGCCTTGCAGTGTGACTTGAATTCCCTGGGCTGGGCGACCTTGGCTGTCATTCCCACCAGAGAGTCTGCAAAGACTGGAGGCTGGACAGATCTGGGAGGTTTGCACCCAGGCAGTCGATCAAGGAAAGAAGCAGTGGGGAGTGGAGCACGCTGGTGGGGAGTGGAGCAGCCTCGGATTACCTTGGTTGATGGGAGGGCAAGGAAGTGCAACATCAAGGAAGCTTTAAGGAAAAACTAAGCGCACACAAATATACTAAGAGCTCCCAGACAAGTAAAACTGTGGCAGAGTACAGTCACCTGAACTATCTCCCCTGACACTATCATTCCAGTACCATTTTTGAATGCACCACCACATAAATTTCTCCCTGAGGTGAAAAAGCAAAGTCTATCATATCAACGAGGAATATTCTAAACCAGACTGCACCCTGCTGCATTAATTTCTGCTGGGGGAGAGTCACTCACAACATTGTTTTAAGTTAGAGGAGCAGCAAAGATGGCCACCACCCCACCTGCAGTCCGCTCTACTGTGTCAAGACTCTGCCGCGCTCTTCTGCCGCATGCTTCCGTCAGAATAATGCCTGTTCATGTTGCAGAAATCTACCGTGTGAAATAGGCAGCTTACTGTAAAGGCAGTGCTCTTGGGTCAATGTGGGTTACAAGAAGTACCAGATCAGGTCCTAACGCTGCAGGCCCTGGAAGAGGTGGGCCTCGGTTATTTTAGCAACCCTGCATGAGCCCAAATTAAACATGCTGAAGGAAACCCACAAAGCCCCGATGCAGAAGCATTGCAAGTTCACTCCCAGCAGCATGGAAGAGGTCTTCAGAAACCACACGGCTCTTTAAATAACCAGCCCGGCTGTGCTGACTATGATGAAGCAATAGTTCAACACTAGGCCACACTGTGAGATATGAACACACGAGGGAAGGAGCCCCACCGCTGAGGAGGGCTATTTTTTCATAAGCACTGGCAGAACACAAGATCCATGATTAAGTATTGCCTCACAAAAGTCATCATTATCTACTTGTGGTGTACAAAAAGCACCAAGAGCCGGAGATAACTCATAATCCGTTAAGGGCACATTTTGCACTTCCTTCAAAGAGCGGTGGGTTGCAACAGAGGTCTAAACTATTTTCCAGAGGTCACAGTTGTTTCCCCGATTTCAGGTTACATTTCACATGATGGAAGACAACATGACTTTTCAGAATACTCCTGAAGCATACCTTGCATAGGGGACTTATGGCTCATTTAGTGTGATCTCAATATCTGGATTAGCAGACAGATGCTTCTTACAACTGGGTCCTTTGACTTCTGTCCCTCTGATCGAGATCAGCTTACAAGCTATTAACTCCTCTAGCTCATTGAGCTGCACTGCACAGGCCAAATTTTGCTCTATGAAATAGTCTGTCAACCACAGAGATACTTTAGCAGAGCTGACTTTGCGTGAGGAGGTGGTTTCTCACATCAGTCCACTGTCATCTCTCCCATTGTCAATATTTGGACAGCAAGTTCCATAAGAAAGGAATCTCTTATTTTTGTTTATGTGGCTATGTAAAACAGTTCCCAAACACTTTAGCACCAGGACCAAGACAGTAATAACCAGAAAAAAGACCCTCAAACATTTATCAAATATTTATCTCCCTATATTTACACATGCTTGCAAACTGCAGGAGCTCAGCTGTTTGCAGGGGAATTAGCAGCTACAGTTTTTTGAATAGCCCAGGGCTTGAAGCAATTAGTTATCTGATCATAAGAACATAAGAAGAGCCCCACTGGATCAGGCCAAAGGCACATCTAGTCCAGCTTCCTGCATCTTGCAGTGGCCCACCAGATGCCTCAGGGAATATACAAGACTACTAGATATGTGCATCTCGTTGCCACTCCCTTGCACCTGGCATTCTGAAGTAGCCTACTATTAACGTAAGGAGGTTGCACTAACCATCATGGCCTGTAGCCTGTGATGGACTTTTCCTCCAGAAATCTGTCCAGTCTCCTTTTAAAAGCATCTAGGCCAGATACAATCACCACCTCCTATGGCAAGGAGTTCCACAGATTAATTACCCGCTGGGTAAAAAAGTATTTCTTTTATCTGTTCTCACTTTCCCCAACACTCAATTTCAGTGGATGTCCCCTGGTTCTGATATTGTGAGAGAGGGAAAAGAATCTCCCTCTACCCACTTTATCCATCCCGTGCATAATTTTGTATGTCTCAATCAAGTCACCCCTCAGGTGCCTTTTTTCTAGGCTGAAGAGCCCCAAAAACACTACAGCCTTTCCTCACATGGGAAGCCCTGTAATCATTTTGGTTGCCCTCTTCTGCACCTTCTCTAATTCCCCTATATCTTTTTTTGAGGTGTGACGACCAGAACTGTACACAGGACTCCAGATGTGGCCTTACCATCTATTTGTACAGTGGCATAATAATATTGGACGTTTTATTCTCAACCCCTTTTTTTATTATCCCAAGCCTGGAATTGGTCTTCTTTACCGCTGCTGCACACTGGGTCGACACTTTCATTGAGCTGTCTACTAGCACTCCAAGATCCCTCTCCTGATCTGTCATTGAAAGCTCAGAACCCATTAGCTAATAGTTGAAGTTTTGATTTTTTGCCCCAATGTGCATCACTTTACACTTGTCTACATTGAAATGCATCTGCCATTTGGCTGCCCATTCCCCCCAGTTTGGAGAGATCCCTCTGGAACTCTTCACAATCCCTTCTGGTTTTCACCACCCGTAAAAGTTTAATGTCATCCACAAACTTGGCCACCTCGCTGCTTATGCCCGTCTCAAGGTAATTTATAAACAAGTTGAAAAGCATGGGTCCCAAGACAGATCCTTGGGGCACTCAGCTTTTCACCTCTTGCCATTATGAAAATTGTCCATTGACACCCACTCTTTTCTACCTGCTCCCCAACCAGTTTTTAATCCAGAAGAGAACCTGCCCTCTTATTCCCTGACTGTGAAGTTTAACCAGTAGCTTTTAGTGAGGGACCGTGTCAAACACTTTCTAAAAATCCAGATATATAATATCCACGGGTTTGCCAGCATCCACATGCCGGTTAACCTTTTCAAAGAATTCTAAAAGGTTTGTGATGCAAGTCTTACCTTTACAGAAGCCATGCTGACTTTCCCACAGCAGTGCTTGTTTCTATGTGCTTTAAGATTTTATCTTTGATGAGGCTTTCTACCATTTTACCCGGAACAGATGTTAGGCTTACCGGCCTGTAGTTTCCCAAGTCCCCTCTCCTTCCTTTTCTAAAAATTGGCATAACATTCGCAATCCTCCAGTCCTCTGGCCCCATGGCAGTTTTAAGAGACAAGTTGCATACTAAGAGATTGGCAATTTTGTTTTACAGTTCCTTAATAACTCTTGGGTGGATGCCATCTGGGCCTGGTGACTTATTGACCTTTACTTTGTCGATTAGGACTAAAACCTCTTCTTTTTTAACCTCTATCTGACTTAATTCCTTAGGCAGGAGGGGTCATTCAGGCAGCGATACCTGTCCGATGTCTTCTGCCATGAAGACAGATGCAAAGAACTCATTTAATTTCTCTGCAATCTGAGTCCCCTTTTATTTCCCCTTTTCCTCCCTCCCGATCCAGCGGGCCGACCGCCTCTCTGGCAGGTTTCCTGTTTCTAACGCATTTGAAGAAGCTTTAATTATTCCTTTGTATGTTGTTGGCCATGCATTCCTCAAAGTCTTTCTTGGCCTCCCAGATCACTTTCTTACATTTCTTTTGCCAGAGTTTGTGTTCTTTTTTATTCTCCTCACTAGGGCTCCTCACTGATCTTTCCATCACAGTTTGGAGACCCACCAAAAAACAGGTCACAACCCACCAATGGGTACCGACCCACAGTTTGGGAACCACTGATGTAAAGCATTATGTATACACAGTAGTTGTAGTAATATTCATAGTAACAATTGTTATTGGGTTGTATCCAAATCAAGTGAATCCTGACTGAGCACTACTGAAATTAAGGGGACTTTAGTCTGGACTACATGGTTACTATTTATTTCAATGGTGCTTAGTCTGGAGTCCCTTTCTTTGGATACGACCCATTCTTATTTTTCTTAATTTGTGACACTGATGAAGTTCAGTCAGGAGTCACTTTCTTTGGGACTTACTTCGTATCCTTCCTATTCTATGTAAATCGCCATGCACAGATGGTAGATGAAATAATGAACATACATTGTCCTTTGCTTTCAGAACACACAAACAATAGTTACTAAAGGTTGTCACACTTGGGTTGCTTGAAAAACATTTGTGGAGCAAATATGATAGAAGAGATGTCACATCATTTATTGTGTTGTCCTTCATAGGTAAGCACTAGAAAAGAGCTTTCTAGCCTCCACTATGGATAAGCTTGCTAACAAGGATAATTGTCATAAATTGGATTTTCTATTGAATGGGAAGTACAAAGCAGTAACTAACAAAGTGTCTCAGCTTTCTGTGGCCACGGCAAAAATCCAATGCTTTCTTGTCAATTCAAATATTGTGTGTTGTCATGGTGATGTTTTACAAGACACTGAGGGTTGAACATTGCCTTTTCTTTGGAACGATCACTTTTAGGCTAATCAATTTTATTGTATGAACACAGCTTGTCTGTCTCTGCAGAACTAGGCTTTGCAGATGGCTGCATTTGTTCTGGGGTTTTTTTTTAGTGGTTGTTTATTAGATTTTTATGCAGCTTTTCCATAGCTCAAAGCAGTGTACAAAATTATAAAACACAATTTTAAATACTAAAAACTATACAAAATACAACTTGTCATCATCATATGGCCTTTGGCAAACATAATGAAATGGATTAATTGATTCTTTTTCCCTTTAATAGGGTTATCATTGCTCAATTAAAGGCACAGTCCTAACCTGGAATTAGACAGGCTTCTCTACCTCCCCCATGTGCCAGGGATAATCCTACTTTTCTGGCAAGATTAAACTGGGATGATTCCACCTTACATCAAATACATTGTCTAATGAGTAACTCATGTGGCAGGACCTATAGAGAGACTATACTGTCCCAGAAAGATCCTTTGTCAGTAGTGGCTGCCTATGAAAGTTTAATGAATTATATTCTATCAAATATTGGACCCCATTCAGGAGAGGCTAAGTGTAGGGGTAGCAGTGATAGAACTGGGTGGTTTGATCAGGACTGTAGGCTGGCTAAAGCCCAGGCTAGAGAGTGCTTTCAGTCTTTTAGATGCAGTGATTCGAAGGAATCATTAAAAACTTATTACATGGCCACTGCTTTTTTAAAAGAGCTAATTCGGTCTAAAAGACATAAGTTTATTCAAGATACATGGAAAAGGTTGATTTGGGCCACGACCAGCAACAATTCTAAGGTCTTTTGGGACATTGTTTCGGGAGTTTCTAGAAAAGGGTCTAGTACTTCCAACTTAGTCTCCAGTCATTGCTGGAGGCAGTTCTACTCCGACCTGTTTTTTGACCCTGCAGTTCCCAGCAGGGTGGAGTTAGGGAATTTTCCATCTAGTTCTGATGAATGGCCTGATGTATCTGAAGAGGAAATAACTGACTTGATTTCAGCATTGAAATCGGGGAAAGCAGCTGGGCCTGATGCCATTTCAACAGCATGGCTTAAGAAAGACCCTGATTTTTGGGCTACTATTTTAGCCCCGCTCTTTTCATCCATTAACGCCTCGGGCATTATTCCCAAATCCTGGCTTAAAGCCATTGTGATACCAATCTTTAAAAAAGGGGACCCTCTAAATCCGGAAAACTACAGACCTATTAGTTTAATATCTATTCCTGGTAAGATGTATGCAAAACTATTACTACAGCGCCTTAATCAATGGATCTCACAATATAACATCATGGGAATGGAACAGATAGGGTTCAGGCAGGGAAGGTCTACGTTGGACCATGCTCTCATACTACAACATCTAGCGCATAAATATTCGGTCCAAATTAAATCCAAACTTTTTGTTGCGTTCCTGGACCTTAAAGGCGCTTTTGATAGTGTTAACAGAAATCTTCTGTGGACAAAATTAACCAGTATGGGAATAGACCTGAAGTTGCTCCATCTTATTCGGGGCCTATATACCAACACGGCCTCCCAGGTTAGATATACTCCAGAAGGGAATGTCACTGATGATTTCCCTACTAATAAGGGGGTGAAGCAAGGTTGTTTGCTAGCCCCCACGCTGTTCAACCTATTTTTAAATGATCTGGCTCCCTATCTTGCCAATGTGGATGGACACCCACCTAAATTGGGGGGACACCGGGTGCAAGTTCTATTATATGCAGATGATGCGATCCTTTTGTCTCGCTCCCGTTTGGGGCTCAAAAGGCTGATGAACAAATGTATTGAATACCTGTGTAACAACAATCTTCAGCTTAATTTTAATAAGTCTAAGATCATGGTATTCGAAAGGTCATGGAGACAAAGGAAGTGGCATTTCAATGGACAAGATATAATACAAGTAAAAACGTTTAAATATTTGGGCATACTCTTCTCGTATAATCTATCATGGACGAGCCATCGTAATATGGTAAGGACTCTAGCTAAAGCTTCATCTCAAGCGGTAATTAGTTTTTTCCATAACAAGGGAGGCTCATACATCCCCGCAGCACTGAAGGTCTTCAATATGAAATGCTCCCCTCAAATCTTATATGGGGTGCCGCTTTGGATCAATTCTTTTAATTATTCATTAGAGCAGATCCAAGCATCATTTTTGAGGAAAATTCTAGGCATGCCTAGTTGTGTAGCCTATGAGGTGCTGTGCATTGAAACGGGTCAAATCCAGCTGGAGACAATAGCCTGGATTAGAGCAACCAAATATTGGCTCAAAGTTTTCTACAACAAGGACGATAACAACTTATTATACCACCTTCTTTGCGATCCATATTTTTCAGACAGCTTTTGGGTTGCAAAAATTAAGCAAATTGGAGTAGAACCGGATTTAATTGGCTCCCTAACCCGGGATGAAGCATTCAGATTAATTAAAGGGAGATTCATGGATATCCATGCTATGAACATCTTAAGTGCAGCCAACAGAACCTGCTCCCCATTGCACTATCAATTACCGATCATTGTAGGGAAAATGCCTGCTTATTTATATATTTTGGAGTGCCCTAAAATTAGAAGAGCTTTCACCTTGGCTCGTTGTAACGCTATCCCATCTGCAGTACTGTGGGGTAGGTTTAGTGGTATTCCCCCCCAAGACAGACTTTGCCCGAGCCCCATGGGTGTCGTTGAATCAACGGAGCATCTTCTTTTTCATTGCCCCATCCACATTGAGGCTAGAGAGAAATTCTTAGCTCCTCTTCAGCAATTAAATCCCTCACTTGTGGGTCATGAATATCTGAAGCATCTTCTAGCTTCAACTGATTCTTTCATAATTAGCCAATTAGCTACGTTTATTTTTTATGTTGTGGTCTCCAATTCTAAGCGTGTCTCATCCATATGAATTATGTGTTCTGATGTTTATTTGTATTTATATTTTATTTGTAATTAGGGTTTGTATGCCAATAAAGGTTTTTTGATTTGATTTGATTTGAATTAGACAGGCACAACTTCTGCCATTCCAGGAGTGTCATAAACGCACCGAAATGTGCATTTGAACCATCAGGGAGGCCAGACCACTCCCTGAATCCGAGAGTGGTCCAAACACGCTTTACAGTGCATCTACAACACTCCTGGGCCAACCCTTGTGCTGGTCAAACTCCAGGTTAGGATTGTGCCCTAGGAAATATATAAAAATAAGACAAACGCAGAGACAAGCACCATAGCAGTTTCTCATATGCAGCAGGGGGAAGCAATGTGTTCTGTTGCTGAAATATAAAACTGTGTCATTGGGTAAACTGGGCAAAACCAGAAGATATCAATGCATAACTAAGAGGCCTGAAGTAACCTTTCCACAGTGCACTTTAGTGCACATGTATGAAACTTTAGAGCTTGTGCTCAGCTTTTCATGCCTCAACCCGTAATGCATGCACTGAAGTCAATGGGCAAAGGCTGTAGCTCAGCGGTAGAACAAAAGTTTTGACTGCAGAATTGGAAAGTTGGACAGTATCGGACCCAACAACTAAAATTTACCTGGCAGAACAGAGCCTTGCGCAGCATCCCACAGCCCTCCGAAAGCCATCTAACACTTTTGGAAGGCTTTTGAACAATACATCTGGTTTTCCAATGAAAACCACGGAAGTATTGTTAAACGCCCTTCCAGAGGCTTTGGGAGGGTCAGGATGCCACTGACTGCACTCCTAGAGAATTAAAAGCAAGCAGCCCACAAGTGTACCCCCACTCCAAAAGCCGTGTCTCCACTTGGGCAATCTTCTGCACTCCCGCTTATTTTTATTAAAATAAAAAACCTGTTTTTTTTATTAAAAAGCTATCCCTTCTATGTGCCAATGGCCCTAGACATTCTGCTGCTTTGTTGGTTGGTTTGACGATGACGAGCAAGCCTTTCGCTAAGAATGAAGACAAGCCTTTGGCAAATCTCCAATTCATTGGCACCCACTGGCAATATGGAATTCGGATCCTTATTCTGAGGGTCATCCAGTACAACCAAATGAATTTCACACACTAGGCATGCTTAGCCCTGGCTGGTGGTTGGAAGGAAGGGTATCCCTTCTTGGAGACCAGTTTTTTAAGTCCACTGTTTTCAAAACACTGGTTCCTTGGACTGATGCCAGTCCACAAACTATTTCTTACCAGTCCACAGAAAAGGAGCTATCTCCTGCATTTTACTCCTGCACTGGTGGCCTTGCGTGCCCCTTGCCTCAGGAACAGAAGCTGCGAGGGAAAAGATGCTGCAAGGGCTCGTCACTCACTGCTGGACTGAAAGAAAAGCCTCGCCACTGAGTCGAGGGGCTGTCTTTGCAAAAGCTCCCTCCTGAGATCCACTAGGTCAGGCAGGGTGCCTAAGTTCAGGGCTGGCAAGTCATGCTGAAGGCTCCTTCCTGAGGTGAGCCTGAAATTCATGTCACTCGCCTGAGAAGAAGCCCTCGACCACAACTGAGAAAGTTGTGCACACTCCCTGAGAAAGCACCAGACACAACTTCCTCCTCTTATGTGGGTTTTTCTTTTTTTAAAACCTGCTGTCATGTCTGTTCACATGTTTCACGTCCACATGAACGATGACAGTCAGACAGTCGCGACAGACCATTGACCTGAACAAGGTGACAACGTAGGGCTTTCATTCCAGCGTAGGGCCTGCAGGACACCTGCAGATTTTGAGATTTGCAATAGTGATTCCTTGCTTAGGCTTGCATGGAGTGAACAACCAGCATCACAGACACTTCTCAAAGCCACGGGGGAACAGAACGGAACGACACCTTGCCTGCCAGCGCACACTTGCTCACCTAGAATCTTGCTGATGCTGGAGTTGTGCATGTCAGGAAAGGCCTGCAGGATCTTGCGCCTCTCGTCCTTGGCCCACACCATGAAGGCGTTCATGGGGCGTTTTATGTGGTTGTTGTTCCTGGATTCAGGGAAATGCCGCGAGCCTGTGAAGAAGGGACAGTGGTGAGGGATACTAGCTTAGGTGGCTCTAACAGGAGATTAGGCAAATTTATGGCAGGTGAGTCTATCAGTGGCAACTGACAGCTATATCTGTGTGTCAGTTTTGCCTTCATTTTCTGACCACAGGCTTCCCAGAGGCAGCTAGTTGGCCACTTTAGGTGACACATCCAGGATGCTGGATGGATTTTTCATTTGATTAAGCCAGACTCTTCTTATGTTACTAAACAGCAAGTAAAAAGGCACCGCTAAGTTGAGTCCAATATGGATGACGACTACACTAGTGCTACTACTTGTATACAAACTCTCTTATACCAACTGACAAGCAGCCACAGCAGGTTCCTTTGCTGTTTTACAAGTCCTCTCATCAGTCCATTGCCCCCCTCGCTTATTTTGTACGCCTGCCCCCACCATTCCTGGC
This sequence comes from Lerista edwardsae, assembly GCA_029204185.1. NCBI lineage: Eukaryota > Metazoa > Chordata > Lepidosauria > Squamata > Scincidae > Lerista > Lerista edwardsae. Next base: position 5,234,243 of record JAJKFI010000052.1, on the reverse strand, counting down.
CGCATGCATTTTCCCGCTTCTCCTCCACCTTGGAGACATTCTTAAGATGAATAATTGTCGTTACCATCCCCATCACAGGTTAACATGGATTCATCCAGCCTTTGCAAAGAACTGTCATCCATTTGCTCTTTTGCTGTCGAAGAATGCATACCGATATGCTCCTGAAAGCACATTGGAAGTGAAAGTTAGTGAAAGTTACTCGGCAAACAAGGTACAGAAATAACTAGGAATGAAATCTCTGATAGAAACTTTTAATGGGATTTGGCTTCTGTTTGAGAAAGAGCGGATTATTTTACATTACATTAGGCAAAGGATCAAAAGAAAATTGCCCCACCTGGCATTTGACCAATGAGTCCTAAATGCAGGTCTGTGCTGCCCAAAAGCTGCTCTTTAACTTGTGGCCAAGGACCACAAAGGGACAAGTCAGAAATATAATCAGGATAAGGGGGAGAGAACAAGGACGTTATTTAGGACATGCCACATTCTATGATGTGCATATGTAGGTGGGGAACTATCAGGACTTCCCAGATTAGAGGAAAGTCCAATTGAAATATTACAGAAGACACCAACTGGCCATTTGGATAGCTTTTACAGACATTACTCGGAACACCAAACAGAACTGCAGATGCCTGGGGTTTCTGAATCTTGGCAGTAAGGATTCAAGGAGCCCTAAGAAACTACATTTCCCATAGATCTTGGTGCCCAGAACATTTTAGCAGGGCTCATTGAAGGTCCCAGTGGCAATTCTTCTCACAGCATCTATTGCCAGCTATGCTTCAGTGCACCACAAGCACCCTGTTCACAGGGAATTCTTGTCCTGCTAAATAACTCAATCAAGTTGTCTGCGGTCCCAGAAATCCTAACGTTTGGGGTACATTTGCTGCATCAAGGAGGCAGCAGGAATGGTTTTTTTTTGGGGGGGGGTCACCACTACCAGATATATTTTGGGGGAAAGGGAAGGGGGATCAGAAGGGTGGTTGGAAAGTCTCCAGACCAGCAGGAAAAGGAGTTGTGGAAGGCCACTAGGCTTTGCAGTGTACCTGACAGCAGCATTGTGAATGCAGCAAGATTTGGAGTGCAGAACGGGTGCAAACTTAAAATGAATCATTTCAGGTCTAATCCAAATCAGTTTGTTATAAAGTTCATTGTGAACTGGGCCTAGGAAAGCTTGCCCAACACTAATTACGTTTTAGAAGATGACTGTGAAAACCCTATATACCAGTTATTTTACTTTCCAGGTGACAGGGCTATTCTACCAAATTCCTTGCTACAGTTACTCATCTCTGCTTTCTTAAGATCCTCAGCTCTGTTCACATTCTTTCACAAAGAAGATTCCTCCCGCTTCAGGCCCAGACCTAATGTGGTCTCAGTCCCACCAATAGCACTTACCTTTCTGTAGGTGTGATTTGGAGAACCATCTAGTGCCCTGCTTTGTTTGTGCAGAAGCTGCCGAGCGTCTTGTATTGCTTTGGTTATTGCATCACCCTCTCCAAGGAATCCTGAACATTTAAAAAGAGACGGGCTGTCATGTGGTGTGGGCAAAGGGCATCATCTTATTCCTCTGCTAAGACCCCCAGCTCTCAGGAAGTCCTCTGGGGAAAGAAATTACCTTCTGCCTCCCAGTTCCAGCGATCTACATCTGTGGTTTTCTAAAGCACCCAGTTAGCCTTCCCTTAGAGCCATCAGATGGTATTCAGCTCATCAGAAAAAGATTCAGTTATCTTTTGCCTGAAGTTATCATGAAACTGCAGAGACTACCCCTCTGATCCAAGGTGCTTGAAGTCAAACCTTTGCATTCTCCACCACTGTTTGCAAACACTAACAGAACTCTTGGTTCTACAAATAAGACTTCCCCAGCATCTATAATGATGCATTTGAAAGGAAAAATATCAACCTTTTGCTGTTCTAATTAGTTAGCAGTGAGCAATTCACATGTGCCTGGAGAGTGAAATTACTTTTCTCATGGTATCTCCCTATCCAGAGCCAGAATCAAAACTCCTATAAGCACGTAGGATAAGAAATAATCATTGATATATGATGTTTAGATTACCGGCACTCTGGATGGTACATTAACGCATTTGAACTGAACAATGTCATGTTCAGATCCTTCCTAAATACAGGAATGGGTGAAATTGTTTTTTCCTGAAAGTGTCAAGAAAGTAAGATAATTCACATGGTAATTTGCTATGAGCTTCCAGTTTTAAGTCGACCAGATGACAAATCATTTCCGCACCACCTCAAAGGAAACAGCAAGAAAAATCTTTGTACCTTTCATGTAGAGGAGAGGATGCCAGAACCCAATGACAGAAACCATGTGCTGTGTGCAGAAGATCTTAAGTTCAATTCCAGCCATCTCCAGGTAAGGCTGGCCCTGTCTGAAACCCTGGAGAGTCACTGCCACTTCAGGGTGGACAGATGGACCTGACTCGGTCAAAACAGCTTCATATGTCTATATGGTACCTACCCAAAGGAAGGCTGGGAGGGCTGCTCTGAAGTTCCCGGGAAACTCCATGGTTAGGAGTAAGGGACTGGCAGGGACTGATCTTTAAATTAGGAGAGCTGGCGGCATTAGGGAGTTCAGAGCCTTTGGGCTTTGCTGTTAAGTTCAGTGGCTGGGAAGATTCCTGAAAGAGACAGTGAAATGAAGGGTAGAAGGGTGTCCCCCAGAGTTGGTTTGGAAGCCAACAAAGAAAATGGTAGGCGTTGCACCTGGATCTGCAAGTGGCCTGAGCTTGCAGGCGTCTTCAGGGCTGAAGGAGGGGGGCTGTGCAGCAGCTGCATGGGGTACTCCACTACAGGTGATAAGAAACAGAAGGACTTGTGATGATGTGCAGAGTCAGCCATAATCCCAAATTCAGCAACAACTTCCAGGGAACCATTAAAAACTAGGAAACTCATCTTATGCATGCTGTTATGTGACCCAAAGAGATCCACTGAAAATTATTTTGTTCAGCAAATAATCACAGCTCTCCAGTGAGTGTCCCTGAATGCTAAGGAATCTTTACATGTCACACTTCGCATGTCTTCCCCAGCATTGCTTCTGCTAATGCTTCACATCTTCCCCTTTACACATTCTCCCAATATTCTGTGGCTTTTGCAGCCCAGTCCTGTGTAGGATTGGGATGTTGCGCAGAAGCATTTGCAGCAGAGGAACAGAGTTCCACGGTCGCAAAACGGCTGTCAACCGCATGCTGAGCACTCCGTTGATGGCCAGGTTGGGAGCACTGCTGCAAAAGGGGCTCTGCATCCAGCATACCTGCTGGAACCGGTAAGATGGGGTGGGGTGGGGTAGGCAGGAACGGGTGAAATTGGGCATGGAGGGGGGAGGAATGGGGCAGGCAGGTTGCAGGAGGGGGGATAAAGAGGACTTGGTGGACGCCAAATCCTATCCCCTCTTTTTGCCACCTCCCTGCAAAAGGAGGGACCTCCCTGTTTCTTCTCTTTGGATTTGAGCCAGCTATAAAGCTTGGCACATGTCCAAGGAGAGTGGGAGGCTTAAAGAGCCTCTTTCTCTTCTCCCAATCTCAAATCCCACCCCCACCCCCAAGTTGGTACAGTGCACTCCTTTTTGGTATGGCTGCACCAGAGGAGGGGGGGAAGGAAGGATTGGGCTCTTGATCATATTACATATTATTATTTACTAGGTTTTTTTTAAAAATCAAAGGGACTGATGCATTGACCCCATAAGTATATATACCGTGCCACAGACTTTAATGGTTGCAGTTCTTAGTGAATCATCCTTCAAAGACAACAGCACAAATGCACCCATGAAACTGTCCCATCACTCAGAACTCCATATTTTCTTGTTCTCTTCATACCTGGTTTACAAGGGATTGGCTGTATGGGAAGAGTAATTTGAGAATCCGGGGTGACAGGAAGGGGCTGGTGGCTGGGAGGAAAGGCTGGAATCATTACATAGGGCATGTTGACCTGCTGAAGAGAAAAGAGGGAGGGGGCAAGGGAAGCAGAGGGAGACAATCAAATATACATGTAGCCTTAAAGGAACAACATCACTCATCCAGCCAGACTGATCAGAGATCAGCTAGAAGGAACCAGGACAAGATTTTCACAGGCTTCACACTTGTACCCACTGGCACAACTTCTAAGGATTAGGCGGCTCATTCATTTATCCTTGCAACACCTCTATGGAGGAGGTTCAAAAGTAATGCCATTCAAATTGCAATGGGAAGGTAAACTGAAGAGGACTTTCATTTAACTAATGAAGGTTATCAAAGTGGACATCAGTTGCTTCATCTGGATATCACTTCCCATGTCCACAAATTAAGGCATGTCTACACAAAAAATGGAACCCAATATACGCCGGTTCAACGGCCACAGCTCCTAACCAAGGAAACCTAAAAAGGCATCAACCTGTGAAGGGCCTACGAACCTCTAACGAAGAAATCTCAAGATCACACCTCCTCGAGTTCGCCAAAGGAAAGCCCTAATAGTTAGATCAGGAGTGGCCAACCTTTCAACTTTCGGGCTCTTGGACCTTTAACAATAGTGTAGACGAGGGAATTTCAGCAGGTGCAGCTTCTCATCTCACAGATGACAAGCTGCACTGGCTGAAATTTCCTCATCCACGCAATTGTTCAGGAACCCTAAAGTTAAAAAGGTCAGCCACCCCTAACTCCAAAGGTTTGGAGTTTTTGTTAGGATTGCACTCTTAAGCACTTCTCTCTTTGTATGTCTTCCTCTTTCAAACACATTTAATTCATGATTTATTTTAAAAAAGCATAAACAGATGCTATGTGAATTTTTTTAATGCTCAGCCTTTGTGTGACATACCTACCCTAGTCACACAGAAAGAATCAATGCCTCGGCTCCTAATTTTCCAGCTCCTACGTCTAACTGAGCCAGGCTTCCTTGCCACATGTTGTGCTAAGCCCAGCGGAAAAAAGGGGGCTCCTTTTTACCTGGATCTGCTGCTGCAATAGGTTGATCTTGTGTTGCTGCTGGATGAGCTGTTGTTGTTGCTTAGCGATCTGCAAGAGAGAAAGGTAATGAAGGGACATGGCATGAGGGCACCTGCTTAGGTTAGCCTTGCCCCTGCTGATGACCCATCCCCTTAGTTCTGCCCTTCACATGTTCAGGCACTCACTTGCCCCAACGAACACGGAATCCAAAGAGAGCTTTTCCAGGGGATTCAACCCCAGGCATGCTGCCAGTCAGGATGGACAATGGCTAGACAGACCAACAATCTGATTCAGTATAGACTGCGTCGTGTGTACCCTTTCAGCCTTCTCAGGTTCATATTCATTACTGCGGAGAATCTCCTAGGGTTAGCTTTAAGCCAATTGGACCAACTGCTACCAATCTGACCCTCCAAATTGGGCCCTGTGGCTAACCCTGCCCTTCCCCCCACACACACACACACACACTAGGGCAATCTATTCCAGTATGGTCAAATACACACAACAACATATTGCAACTGACATATAACACCACGTTGCATTGTTTTACAGAGAACAACAACAATTTTAATTGTCTTCTGAATTCTTAAAAAGTTGGGAGTGTTTATGTGTTTATGATCCTGGGGCCCTGCAAAAATGTTTCCGACTGGGTCCCCGCAGCTCTTAAGGCTGGCCCTGGAACCTTCCGGGCACCCCCCCGCCCGAAGCACAGCCGAGCTACTGCTCTTATACAGATGGAAGAGTCCAAGGCTGAAATGAACAAGCGAGAGTTTCTGAAAGAGATGAACAAACACACACTACACTGGAATTAACCCAGGGTATTCAGAGCCCAGATCATCCATTTATCTTTGGAGGTAAAAACCAGGAATATCAAATATACAATCTTACACCAGTGCTGGGTCAGAGGAATGCCAGCACTGGATGATTCCATACGAGGTGTAAGATCTCAGGCAGCATTGCTAATACTGAAGACTCAGGGCGCAACCCGAAGCAGCATTGGATTGGCAAGGCCGGCCGGCCAGTGCCAAATCCAACGCTGCTTTGGGGAGGCTAGAGCCTCCCCATGGCAAGGGAACATTTGTTCCCTTACCGTAGGGGAGGCTCCAGCCTCCCCAATGTGCTCCTCGGATCTGCACCTTCTAAACAGCAACCGCAGATCCGAGGAGACTGCACGGCCTGCATTGAGGCTCCCGGACGGGCTTAGGATTCGGCCTTATGGCCGAATCTGAAGCCCGCCCTCTCCCTGCCCACAATCTCCCTCCCCCACACCAATCCTCGTCCCGGCTTTGGTCGGCACAAGGGAGGCTCCCTGTCGACGCTCTCAAGCCAGTGCTACTCACAGCGTCAGCTTGAGAGCCTTAGTGCCGACACGGGGCTGCTGCTTGGTGCCCCCGTGTTGGTGCTAATGATGTAGCATCGATGCAACGACGTTGCGCCAACGCTACGGGGCAGCCAGGATTGCACTGCCTGAACGCAATCCTAATCTGGCTGGCACAGCTAGGCCATCAATGTTTGGCTGGCCCAAAAGCCACTGTAAAGCGCATTTGGACACTCTTGGCACATCTCCATGTGCTGGCCTCTGACTCTGAGAGGGGTCCAAACATACTTTATAGTGTCCCTTGTGCTGGCCAAACCTTGCTGGCCTAACTCCTGGTTGGGATTGTGCTCTCAGTTTTTGAGATCAATTTAAGGCCATGGGGGTTTGCTATTCCATTCCCTAAATAGCAAGCATATCCGATGAAGCAAACTCTTGCTTTTGCCTGAAAAGGCTCATGCTATCATATATTAGGTGGTCATTAAGGTGTCACAGGACTCTTTGGTCTTCTTTGTTACTGTAAGTATATTTTGTAAGCTGCCTGAAGATCAGATGAGATGAAAGGCATGATATTAATGCAAATAATAAATATGATACATAAATGAATAACCACAAGAATGAGAATCCCACTTCCTTCTTTTTCTATATGAGCACCTCAGAATTCCAACAAGCAACAAGGGAGCACACAGAAATCAATACACCCAAATGTATCAGCTGGGCTCAGAAATCACTTAAATTGGTCTCAGTTGCACTTTACAGCCGTTACAGTTCTATGGACTATCCACTGATTGTATTTATAATTCATGTTGCCTATCTTGAGTAGTTTGTGGATTGACATTTATACATATTGGGGAAAAGGGGATTTTCATCAATTGCTGGAACACAGTCACCTTTCAATATGTGATAAGAAAATGTATTCAGACACAAGCCTACCCAGCGCCGGAATGGCAAGGCCGGCCGGCCGGCCAGCACCATATCTGATGCTGGGTGGGAAAGGCTGGAGCTTCCTGCGGCAAGAGAGTGTGCGCTCCCTTACCATAGGGGAGACTCCAGCCTCCCCTATGCGCTCCTAAAGAGCGGGCACAGATCCGAGGTGACCGCATGGCCATATGGCCACCTCTCAAGCCGGCCCACATCCCGCCTTCCTCTCCCTCCCAATCCCTGTGCCACTTCAGCATGGAGCTTCCCCTGCGCCATCCGCCTGCGGCCGATGCGGAAGAGGCTCGCCATCGGCCTGACAGCGGGAGCGCCGACACAGGGGTGGTGATTGGCACCCCCGCGCCAGCACCCCGCCTCTTGCATCGATGCGATAACGTCACATCGACCCAAGAGGGCAGGTAGGATTGCGCTGCCCACGTTTTCAAGAAGTGAATAACTATAGCTGCCAAATAACCTTAACTCTGACTGTCACTTGGCAACAACCTTGTGGTTGGAAACCCATTCCTACCTATTTAGTTCAGGGTACCCCTCTTGCATCGCCATAATGTATTGCTAACACTATATGGGCTTTGCACCCTGTTCCGCTGTAGTTAAAACTGTTTAACTACGCTGCTATTCTTAAACATACATTTGGATTGTGCAATAAGGCACAATCTTGAGGGTTTTGCAGCAGGTCACGAGGGTGGGCCCAGCCTCACAACTCAAGGAGATTCCCTGTATGGGTAGCTAACGTATTTGCTGTATCTCATGAACTGAGCCCTTAAGTTCTATTAGGGGTCTCCAAAAGACGGCCCAGGGGCCACATCTGGCATGCCACAAGATTTCATCTGTCTTGCAACTTGTTCTTTGTCAGAGTATTTGCTAATGTTTGACATTTTTACTCATTATATATCACTGCTCAGTTTAAGCATGACACCACTTCTTTGTAACCGTCACATTTTTCTTTTGTTCTGAAATCACATCATGCTGATTACAAAAAATAAAAATAAAATCCAAGTAAAATTTATTCATTCATTTAAATTGTATTCATTCATAAATAAAACTTTTTTTTAGCCCACGGAAATGTGCCCTCGTACTGAAAAGTTTGGAGACCCCGGTATTAGATCAAAGGTAGAACTGCCAAGGTCACATGCCATCTCCAAAGTTGCAACCCGCCACCCTAGCCACCTTCTGAAGACATATCCTGATGTCCTGTGGCCTACCTGTTCCTGCTGCTGCCGGGCCAGCTCCATCTGCTGCTGCTGCTTCTCAAACAGCATCGCTGCCATGTTCTTCTGCTCTGAATGGGCAGTCAGCAGTTGGTCCCGCAAGGTAGACAGCTGGTTAATCATCACCAGCAGCTGGAGCTCCTTCTCTGCCAGGCTTTCTTGGGTTCCTGGGACAAGCAAAAGCCCAAGAAGCAGAGAGGGAGTGAAATCGAGGGCTGCAACATGTAGTCGATACATTGTTAAGCAGGATTGATTTGAAAACAGTTTGATTAATCTAAAAACAGTGTCCCTACTTATCAGGCAGCAGACCTTTGGAAAAATTTGGTCCGTTCCCTCCAGGATGTTACATGCATGTGAGAGGCTGGGGAACCACAGGACGAATGCAAAGTTTGCCATGCAATATTTAGACCAGTGGTTCTCCAAGCCCTACTCAGATTTTGGGAACCCTGTAAAAATCTTCATGTGGGCAGGGAGGGGGGCTGTTTGGGAACCACTGATTTAGACAGAGGTAAGGGAGCACCAGTAAGGTTGGCTGGAGGGCTTGCTCCATCCACCAAAACTGAAAGGGGAGAAAAGAAAACCAGGTGCTTTGAAAACTGGGTGGTATCCCAGCCTCTTGCCAGGGCTGAAGTCAGGACGCAAGAGGCTGGGATGCCACCAGACAAAGAATGAATACAATATCGATTTATACAAATCTTGTTTTATTTTGCATGCCCTCTGCATTTTTAACTGATGGATTCATCCATGAAAACGCAAGCAACCACTCAATTCAGATTTATGTAATCAGGCAATGATGGATGGAATCCCATGTGACTGGTTCTTGTGTATTATAGCTCCATAGTGCCAGAAAGGTTAGTTCCCAGCAAAGGTCACAACAAGGGGCATTGGCTAATGGTGAAGAATCATTGCTTTTGCTTCTTTGTAAGGAAGCTGTACTATCCAAGGTCAGACAATGTGAATGTGATGGCACAATGACAGCAGAGGTATTTAATGCAATTGGGACAGAGAACAGAGGGGCAGTGGCATCCCTGCCATTAGCTTGGAGGGGGGCAAATGCCCCCGAGCAGCAGGCCCATGGGGTAGCATCAACTGCTGTGAGGCGTTGCCACCACCTGCTTTCCAGAGCCTTCCTGAGGGTTAGGCAGGCCACATGCGGTGTCCTATGGCCCTCCAAAGGCATTCTGCAGCCTCGGGAGGACAGTACTTGAACAGTACTTCCAGTTTTTGTCAGAAAATTGGAAGTATTCCTTAAAGGCCTTCCAAAGGCCTCAGAATGCTTTTGGAGGGCCAGAGGATGTTGTGTGCAGAAGCTCCAGGTGGGTCAGGGGGCAGCAGTCTTGGGGTGATGGTGGCAGTCTGCAGTCTTGGCCCCAGGCAGCAAATGATTCCAGGGACGCAACTGAGGAAGGGTAGTGGTTGACTTTGCTTTCACTTGATATCAGTTCTGCTCTTTAGGCCTGAGCTGGGTCATAAAGCAGCCTAGTAACTAGACAAATTGCTCACCTTTGACCTCTTTGGATTCCATGGGACTTTTCCCCAGAAGTCTTTCTTTCCAGTCACTTGAAAGTAACTTTTCAATGGTCGGCATTACTGTTGCAATAAGGTTTGGAGAAAATGGGGTGGATTCATAGATTAGAACGAGAAAATTTCTGAAATCATTCTAAACAATGCACCAAAAACAGGGTATAATACAAACTAAGTCTTTCATTGGCTCATGGAGTAGAAACCCAGAATCTCTTCCCAGAAACGAAAAAGACAGAGAGGGGAGTGCCACGCCAAACACAATCCTTCCTACCTTCCTTTAAATTTTTGTTGAAATCCAATTTTTCTCGGTTGTTAACTGCAGGATCAAACACAGAGTTTCTATGATCTAATGGTTTGTCCACTGGAGATCCAGCTTCCTGAAAGAGAAAGAGAGCTTTTGTCAATCACTAGCACCCTTTAAGAAATTAAAACAGGAAGGACAACAGGCAAACTGATCTTCATGAAGTCTATACAAGACCTGCCCAAGCATCCTCGAGGAAATGCTCTGTAGCCCTGCTCAGTGAGTTTCTGGAATTTAATACTTGAGGAAACCAATGGGAAGATACCACTTTTCTACCTTCCACCTCCCTGCACCAAAAAACACACACATTTCAACTTAAATATGGAAATCCATTCCCTATAATAGGCTACAGATCCCTAAACTAAGACAGAAAAAAATTCAATGAACAGTTTAACATTGACTATGTCATGGTTTTTGTTTTTTTAAAGAACAGTAAATATCAAATCATGACATTAAACCAAAGATCATGTCAAACCATGGTTTAATCATGGTTTAGGGTAACAATTCAGGAAAGATTCAGGAATGCACACTCCCTCTCCCCTTTGTAAACAAATGGAGATAATTTTTAATTGCTGATTGTGATTTACAGGTTACAAGCATACTGGGCTTATTCATCTGCAATGCAACTTTGATATAACGTGTCTCATTATATCATAGTTTCAGATATACTGCAGGTACGATCTTGTCACCCAAGGGGTTTGGTTCATTTTCCGTTCATAAACATTAGATTCATTTTCACTTATAATGTGAATTTGTAACACGGGTCAAAAGATATCCTCCAACGCACACATTTTATCAAGGTTGCACTGCATTGTATTTATATACTGTCTTTCTTCCCCAGATTCATATCTAAACCACACATATGAAAACTTCTTCCCCTTGCATGCAAGCAGGAGGAGAGAAAGAGTGCAAGCCAGACATCTGAATCAGGCGTGTATGCAGAAAAGCTATGGACAGAAACATCCTAGGCTTGCTAGTTTGACTCACAATGGCTCTCCAAGCTCCCAGGCACTGGCATCTGAGATCTTTTACAGCCCAATCCTATGGGCCTTTTATGACAGCAGAGCTAGTGTCCCAAAGTCCTAAAAAGCCCAGCTACATTGCAAAGATTGCTCTGCTGTAGGCCATTTCAAATGACTACCACAAAGCAGTTGCAGACCCCAGAAGGTGCCAGCACAGGTACAGCACAGAGATGTCTGTGGGAATCAATCAATCAATCAATCAATCGTATTTTTATACCGCTTTTCAACACAAGTTCACAAAGCGGTTTACAGGCAAATAGTAATAATGAAGTTAAATGGCTCCCTGTCCCAAAAGGGCTCACAATCTAAAAAAAAAAATGCAGACCACCACCAGCAACAGCCACTAGAAAGACACTGCACAGGGGTGAACAGGGACAATTACTCTCCCCCTGCTCAATATAAGAGGAGCACCACTTGAAAAAGTGCCTCCTGTCCAGTTAGCAGGACAAGGGAGGTGGAGGAAAGGGGGCATTCCAGGGTGGAGGGCAAGGGGTATTTCAGGGGAGGAACCCCATGGCCCCAACATGCACCAGGATCCTGTCCCTGAAACCCTGCCTCAGAATGCCCCCAAGCTCTCCTCAGACCTACACCAGCAAAATGGATGGTATGGGTTTGAGGAGTCCCACAAGCAGCCCATGCAGACAAGCAGGTTTACATAGAAGTAAGTTAAAACTTAAAAAAAAACTTTTGGTTTGTCCTTTGGTTTGTCATTGGGCCGCATACACACCTTGCATGGCATGCAGCACTTTTTTTTTGCATGTGCTGCATACTATCATGTGGCAGAGGAGAGAATTGGGCTATTAATGGCAAATGCCAAAGATTGAACCTCAGAGCTTATGTATGCAAAGCATGTGACCTACCACTGATGTGGGTGAGAGAGAGAAAAAGGAGGGAATCCAAGAGACATTGGCTCACCTGTGGCAGAGTCTGGGGCTCAGCAACTTCACTCAGCAGCAGTGGCGATCCGTCTGGCTTGTCAGACCCAGCCGTAGTGCTCGTTGCCTCCTGCTGTGTAGACTTGTAGCAGCTCTCGTTCTTCTCTTCTGTTTTAATGGTGCAGTTCACCATGTTCCCAATTCCATTGAGCTCCAGCTGAGGAGAGGCAGGGCTCCTCATGGACATCCTGTGGGGAAAAGGGGAGGGGGAGAGAGAAAGGTTAGCATGACGAACATGAGTGGACCAGTCACACCAAACTCACCTCAGCTTTGCAAGGGCTGAAAGGACAAGTAGATGGCATCCTCCTTCCTGAAACTTTTGGAGCAATATTCCCCATGTTTCAACTCCAGTGGAGACTGCGTTTGTTTATTTAAAAACAACCCATTCACCAGATGCTCAAGGCAACCAACAATTAGGACAACAACACTGTGCAAAAGAAACAATGTTAGAAAAGTACAGTTCTGAACAATCCCAAAGCAAAACCACAACTAAAAAAGTCTATTACGTTCCAAAAGCTAAATTAAAAGGATGTGCATTGCATTTCCTTCTCCCACCAAAGTAAAAAGGGAGAACGTCTGATTTCAACATATTGGGGCTACCACAGATAAGTCCAGAAGATAAGGTGCAGAAGAGAGCGACGAAAATGTTTATGGGGCTGGGGCACCTCCCTTATGAAGAAAGACTGCAGCGTTTGGGGCTCTTCAGTCTGGAAAAAAGGCGCCTGAGCGGGGACATGATTGAGACATATAAAATTATGCACGGGAGGGATAGAGTCAATAGAGGGATGTTCTTTTCCCTCTCTCACAATACCAGAACCAGGGGGAATCCACTGAAATTGGGAGAGTTAAAACAGATAAAAGGAAATACTTTTTTACCCAGTGGGTAATTAAGCTATGGAACTCCTTGCCACAGGAGATGGTGATGGCATCTGGCCTAGATGCCTTTAAAAGGGGACTGGGCAGATTTCTGGAGGAAAAGTCCATCATGGGCTATAGGCCATGATGGGTTGGGCAATCTCCTTACGTTAATAGTATAGTAGGCTACTTCAGAATGCCAGGTGCAAGGGAGTGGCAACAGGATGCAAGCATCTTGTTGTCTACTGAACTCCCTTAGGCACCTGGTGGGCCACTGTGAGATACAGGAAACTGGACTAGATGGGCCTTTGGCCTGATCCAGTGGGACTCTTCTTATGTTCTTACATCCCTTTCCTCTCTAAGAGACAGAGTAGTAGAGCCTTGTCTCCAATGCTGCCACGAAGGAAATCACATGGGGAGGGGTGCTCTTCTTCGCAGGACGGGTTGAATATGTCTGTGACTCCTACTATTTGTTAAGAGCAGTAGTTGGATTGCTTTCAATAGTCCCAAAAGAATGTCATATGGATGGACTTGAAGAGCGGTAGCACTCTTCAAATACCTGAAGGGCTGTCCTAAGGAAGAAGGCACAAATCTGTTCTCATCTGCCTTTGACAGTAGAACTAGGTCCAATGGGTACTGCCAAGAGAGGTGATTCCAGCTGGACATCAGGAAGAATTTCTTGACGATAAGGGCGGTTTGACAGTGGAACAGATCGCCGAGGGAGGTGTTGGAGACCTTCAAGCTGAGGATCGACAGGCACCTGCTGGAGATGCTCTAGGAGGGGGTTGCTACAGGCAGGGGGTTGGACTAGAGGACCTTGTAGGTCCTTTCCAACTCTATGATTCTATGACTTGCACAAAAACACAACACATGTCGTGGCTTGGGTATAAGAGAAAATTCCAAGTACAAGACGAACTGAAAAAGACATGGTTGTGCTCCTCCTGCAGGTCAGTATACATGTATCATACTGTGTGGAAGCCACGCGAGGAAAAATGTTGTGGGTGGGTCCTGAGCCAGCTTTCCTGGGCCCGCAAAGGTCTCTCAGGACCAAGAGAGCGGCACCACAACCACACCATGGTTTCCTGAGACAAAACAGGAGCAGAGGCACAAAGGGTTTGGGGCAAGAGCAGTCCTTGCGACTGGCCAAGCGCCACCCTCCCTGCCACTCAGAGCTCAGGAACAGCGCAGGGCAGTAATTACATAACAAACAAAGCCTGTCTCAAGCTGTGAATTAATCAAACTGCTGAAAATAAAACCTTCCTCTCAGGAACTTCAGATAAAAGAAACGAAAACAACAAGGCTGGCTGGGTAATGAAAAGCCAGCGCACTGAATAGGGGACAAAAGGAAGTGGAACAATAGGGTGTTGGACAAAAGCAATAAAGTACAGGGAAGTGTGACAGCTGAACAATGGGGCACTGTGCACGCCAGAGTTTCTGATCTTAGCAGGGCTTTTTTATCTTGGTTCCCTGCCCTTCTCTGAACAAATCATTGTGCTTTGCAGGCTATTGGGTTTCCTTTGCCGTTTGCTTTTTGGCTCCTGCAGCCATTCCAGTCAGAAAGCCTCGTCCTTCCATTTTCACCCAGGTACAGATGTGTCCGTGTGGCAAGCCCACCAGAGGCCAAATAGATTCATCTTCTGGAGACAAAAGCCATCCATGTGTTGGAGACGAGCACTGATAAGTGACAGCAACTCAACCCCTCCTCCACCCCCCACCCCCCAATGAAACATGCCAACTGCATTGTGTAGGCTTTGGCTCTTGTATCCGATGGTAACAAAGCAGGTTTCTCTGCCACTGTCATGACACTGCCAGGGGAAAGATTCTTTGGGCTTTGTTTGTCCTGGCTCTACCACGCCGTGTTTGAGGGACTTGATGAAAAAGTCTGAGCATCATATGGGGGCAATGTTTGAATTCCTGCTAATTGCAGAGCTGCATTGCTGGAACTTGGCCAGCTCAAAACCAAGTGAGAACACAGTATAATAAGGGCACATGCAAACAGAGAATTTTTTTTTCAAGTGGCAGACTAATTTGGGGTGTTTTTTTCGTTTCTTTTTTCAGTGCACTATAATTCTTGTAATTGTATTTCCTCTAGACCAGTGGTTCTCAAACCTTTTAGCACTGGGACCCACTTTTTAGAATGTCTGGGACCCACCGGAAGTGATATAATGGCCAGAGTGCCATCATTGTGACACGAGAGCCTGCTGCTTTGCAGCAATAAGCTGGGTTATTTCTCAGCCATTTTCCAATAGCAAAGTGAATCAGAAAGAGGGCTATTTACAAGCTTGATACAAGCAACACACACACACACACACACACACACACACACACACACACACCCCTTTCCAATATGGTTGCTCTAGGTACTTCGTGACCCACCTGAAATTGGCTCGCGACCCACGTAGTGTGTCCTGACCTGTTTGAGAAACACTGTGCTATTCTATTTGACTGGCAATGGTGATTTTCTTCAGTGAGTCTTGATGAAGAGCAGCAGAGTTAACCAAACACTACAGGTACCTGGACACTTGTTTTTGGGGAAAAATACAACATGATGCTAGGTATTCTTTGAAGACTGTAGAACTGGAAAAGGTGCAAAACGGGGGAACTGAAATGATCAGGGGCCTGAAGAATTCTGCTAGTGAGAAAAAACCCATAAAGTGGTTGGAGCTATTTAGTTAAGAAAAAAAGGGGGTGAAGGAGTGGACATGAAAGAATTTATAAAACTAGAGATGGTATAAGCAACGTGGGGAGAGGAAATTTCTCCCTTTCCCACAATTCTAGAACTGAAATTGATTGTCTGGAGCATCTGGACACAAAGAGGAAAGTAATACTTTGCATGATGCATAAGTTACGGAATTTGCTGCCATGGGGTTCTCGGAGTTGGCTATGGTGGAAAACAGGATGCTAAGCCTGGTGGATCTTTGGTTTGACCCCAGCTGGGCTTGTCTTCTTACATAATATGTACCCCTGGCTGGCATTTATGAGCCAGACAAGCTCATATTTCTTAGGGCAAGTCTGTTGGGTCCCCGACAGATTGCCAGTCTAAAAAGTGGGTCCCAGAGCCACGTTTGAGAACCACTGGAATAACAAATATTTGTGTCAGTCTACCAGGAAAGTCCCCATCACAGTAAACATCCACCAATGCTCTAGTCTGCCATCATCTGAGGTTTTACAGGAGGAAATACCTTCCTTGAAGAAGAGGGGCAAGACCCACTGGGATGAGACTAGTTGGCGAATTCAAAGATGGAAAAATATTTGTGTGAGCACTTACTTCTCTAGAGGCTATGGTAGTTCTAGCAAGATCCTAGTACCCTCTTCAACAGCGAAGCAACTGAAGCAAAAGACATGTAAATTGCCTGACCAGGACACTTGATTAGATCTCAACCCTGGCTAAAAGTTATCTTACAACATCAGCAAGGCCTGATGCCTAATGTTTGTCCAACTCCAATTGACTCTGATGGCAGGAGGTCTACCATTATGACCTTACTATTGGCACTGGTAATATTGTTTTCCCCTCTCTCTTAGATCAGGAAGAAATCTACAATTCCCACACGAACAGCAGAAAAATTCAGCTGGATGCTTGTGCGGCTGTTGTGGGCTCTGTGAACCGAGGATGGGATGCAGCCCCGGAAGCCACATGGGGTGGCACAGTCCTCTTCAGGAACAGAGAGGAACAGGGGGATGCAACAACAGTCTTTGCAACCAGTGTGAAGCTTCTAGGGTGAGCACAGGGCAAGCATAACTACCAGGAGCTTGGTTTTCTGCCCTTCCAATCAACAGAAGATGATCTTCTGATGATTGCACTTCAAATTCCAATCTTCAGTTCAGGCCACATCAGTGACCTCAAGGACATTGGGCTGAAAAACACATCCTCCAGCTCTAGGATTTGGTGTGGCCACCCACATTCTCAGCCTGGCCCCTGCAGGGATCTGTTTTCTCAATCTCAGCTGGGAGTTTATCCAACAGGGACACTGAGAGTGCAATCCTAACTTGGAGTTAGGCTGGCGGAGTTAGGCCAGCAAGGTTTGGGCAGTATAAGGGCCAAAGCACATTTGGACCACTCTCGGAGTCAGGGAGGATGGTGCACGTCTGTGTGCTGGCCTCTTTGACTCAGAGTGGTCCAAACATACCATACGGTGTCTCTTGTACGGGCCAAACTTTGCTGGCCTAACTTTGCTGGCCTAACTCCAGGTTAGGATTGAGCCCCGAGGGTGGGCTGTGTGCAAGTGTGTGTGTGTGTTCCTACTGATGTGCTGCTAGCTTATTTACCACCACCCCCCTCAGTGAAACTGTAGGCCTGCTGTTCCTCAGGTGGTGTCAGTAAACAAACAAGTCATCAGCACTGGTCATCCCAATATGTCAGTTTCACCTTCGCATTCAGAGGGTTCAACGTACACAGTAAATCGGGGTTTTAGAAACCATCTACATTGGCTACATTTCCAAATGCACCGTCTGCCTGTCTGCTTCTGTTGCCTGCAACACAGAAGCCTGAGTGTTAGTGGCTGGCCCCCCTTTTTGGGGCTTCAAGGCATTCTGGCAGGGGAAGTGAGCCCCCACTGCAGTAAATGCTGGGCAGAAGACCTGAGGCCATCTTTCTCCAGTTATCATAAGATTCATTTACAGAGGAGTTCAAAGAATCTGCAGAAGGTCAGCGTCAGAGAAATGTAAAAAGGATCTTCAGGGCACCCTGTCCTGCCAAGACACAATGAGCGGAGATGAAAATGAGCTGAGCAAAAAGAAACCCGTGCGTTCCTTCCAGTCCTTGTTACTTCAGAAAGCCTGCTGAATGCATAACCCCATTATGCCGAGGGGGAAAAGAAAGCCATATTCTTCTTGCAGGTCTCGCTCACTCGTTTGCTGGCTGGCTGGTATGTAGCCATGTAAGAGGGCTGCATTGTCATCCAGACAATGGGGGAATCAAGAACAATCAGTTGGTGGCAAGCTGAAAATGTATTCATTTTAGAGGAGCACACAAAGGGAAAGTTCCAATCCTCCAGTGGGTCAGATTCCTATTGTACTTAACCTTTTGCTACCACTGGAAGTTTACTGTCAAAATGGGTCTGCTACTTTAATAGGTGTCCGACTGAAAGAGGACTCGTGTTTTCATTACACGGCTTGCTGAACAAAAATACAGCCAGCTATCTTGTTATAGGGCTTGTTCCAGCAATGGACCCATTCCCCGTTCTGACAGGCGCAGGTTAGGTAGTTACCTGGCGAAGGGGGGGAGGCGGCTATTCTGAACGGCAAACAATGGGAAATGGGTACAAAGGGTCCGATACACGGAAAATGTCTTACTGTAAAAGGGTTTTTCTTTTAATATTTTATTCCCTTGCACAGGGTGGGAGGGCTGAGCAAAGCTTGAAGTCATCTAACACGCAAGACAAAGAGACGGGGACGTGGCTGCGGCCCAGAATTTTTAGCAAGATTCACAGCAGGATGAGCATTTATGTGAATCGTGACAGCGCCCCAAAGGCAGCGTATTAAGACTACAAAGCACTGTTTTCAGAAATGTATTAAATAATTATTTCACACTTATATCACACTTGCATGCCAAAGACCAGTCAGGAAAAAGGTTTCCCCCCCCCAACCTGGCAGCAACTCTGCAAAGTGGACCATGAATATTCCCAAACGGGCAGCCCAGTCCTAACTAGTGTTGGCCTAGCGGGGCCACATGACCTCCACTGTATCCAGCCCTTGTTAGGAGTAGGCTGGAGGTCTCCTTGGGGTAAGGGGATATTTTTTCCCCCTTATCCTGAGTAACACTCCAGCCTGCCCAGAGGGACTACTCGGATCTGCGCCAACGATTTAGCTGGCTGAAGTCTTAGCAGCCCCGTGTGGGGCATTCAGGCTCGGGAGGGATACAGCGAAGGCCGGCTCCATTGATACGGCCCCTTTCTGGGGTCTGATCTGCCCACGTTCTGCTATCCCCCATTCAGAAATTCCCCTCCCCGCCTCCAATCCACGCTCCTGCTGCCACCCAGCACTATGCCACCAGCTGTCCTGGATGCAGCGTCAGCAGGGCGGCACGGGCCGGTGCAGTGCTGTGCACTCGTGCAGTGTTGCAAACATGCTTTGCAGCACTTTTGCAACAACTGGTGCAGAGGCCGCTGCGTCAACAGACTGCCGCAGTAGGACTGCACTCTGAGACTCACGAGTTGGAGAGCTGCCCAATCAACCACGAGAAACAGACTTATACAGGAGGAGGTTTAGTTGAGAGGGTTAAAGCCTCCGTTTGCCCGAAGATAAGATCCGAAGGTCGCCAGCTCGAGAACACCAGAAGTCTCCGTGAGCGGCAGACCTTGAGAATTGCGACTGATAAGAGCTGTCTCCAGCTGCCTGTGAGAGAGGAGTTGTGCTGGGCCAGCTGTTTCTTTGGTGAGAGCAGAGAAGCCGTTTATCAGCCAGCAGGAAGGCAAGCGTGTGGCCAGAAAGAAAGACTAAACCAGGAAAGTTCCATCTGTATGTTGTCGTAGTTCTTGAAAGATAGAACTTCTTTGTAATTTGTAAAAACCCCTTGTGGGTTTAGAGAAATAAAGCCTGCCTATGTAAACCGCCTTGAATTAGAGCCAGAGGAGCAATCTAATGGCCAAAGAAAGGCGGTATATAAATACTATTATTTATTATTATTATTCCAAGTCAAGACTAAGCAGACATTTAAATACAAGTATGTCACATCCAATACTCCATCCACGGAGTGATGAAGAAAAGATACATTTCATGAGAGGCATCCATTCAGACGTTAATCTCTTGAAGGCAAGACTGACCTGCCCCAGCAATTCACTGTCCAAAGTCACGTCTCAATATGGATTAAGATCACTTTCACATCCTGTAACTGGGTGAAGCCATCCAAGATCTAAACTTTCCGAAGTGATATTGAAGAGATGCAGTTTGATAACCTGCCCTATCATTCCTGAGCTGGTACCTAACTCAGGAAACATACAAGCTATTTCTTTAGTAAGGGTTGCTGAGCTGGAACAGAAGACCAGAAGCTTCACTTTTGCTTAGCAAAAGCCAGAATACAAAGGTCAACCTGTGCCTCATATCACAGGAAAGGGGAAGGTCACCAACACCTCCTAAACCCAACATCCAGCATTGTGTCTGACTCACACACAACTGGGGTCTTTATCTCAGAGGATCTCATCCTTGGGGGTGGATGTGCAGCTCTGGTTGGAACAACCGCCCAGAATAATCAAGCGCTGAATCAATTTATCTGCAAGTCCAAGAACCAAAATCTTGCGGTGGCGCCAGCCTCTCTCAACAGCAACCACGCAACTTTTTTCCCCTTCCATTGTTATTTCTTTGTGGCATACATCCTGCTATTCTCCCTCTTTGCACTGCCACCCTTCCTGGCTCAAACCTGACTCTATCTCTCCTGTTTGTTCTACAGGGGGTGGTTCCCATGCCAGCAGCGGCAGTAGACACTTTAAAAATAGCTGCTCTGGACCGGGCACCATGTGAAAACTTTTCAGACTTGAAATTAGGGAATGATACCTTCTTCGGTGCGGCAAAAGCTTCAACAAACCTATGCCAAAGCCATTTATTTGCTTCTCAATGCAAGACACCAAATGGCTAGAATGATGCCAGATATCGTTTAGAGCTTGCTCTTGTAGGACCATGCGAGGTTGCCTTGTATGGACTGGGATGCCTGGGTTCAGTATTGTCCACAGCAGTGGTTCTCAAACTTTTTAGCACCAGGACCCACTTTTGAGAATAACAACCTGTCCAGGACCCAGCAGAAGTAATGCCATGGCTGGAGGTGCCGTCATTGTGATGCCAGAGTCTGCTGCTTTCCTGAGAACTTGGCAATAGGTTGGGTTATTTCTCAGTCACTTTCCAATTTTCCTGAGAACGCAGCCATGAGGGTGCAATCCTAACCTGGAGTTAGGCCGGTACAGCTAGGGCAGCAAAGTCTGGCCAGCACCAGGGCCACTGTAAAGTGCATTTGGACCACTCTCGAAGTCAGGATGGTGCACGTCTGTGTGCTGGCCTCTGACTCCAAGAGTGGTCCAAACATACTTTATGGTGTCCCTTGTGCCAGCTAAACTTCGCTGGCCTGACTGTTCTGGCATAACTCCAGGTTAGGATTGCACCCTAAACTGGGTTATTTCTCAGCTATTTTCCAATAGCAAACTGAATCAGAAAGGGAAAAAAAAATAGGGCCTTCTTGGTGTTGTCCCCTTATTTATGGAACTCCCTTCCCCGTGAACTAAGAACAGCTTCCTCTCTAGAGACCTTTCAGCAGGGCCTTAAGACCTTTCTTTTTTGAAAGGCATTTGAATTAATGTTTGGCTGGCTTCTTTTAATGCATGGTTTTTAATTTGGTGATCCTTTTAATGATGTTTGTTTTTAGATATTGTTTTAATACTGTTTTTCCATTTTGTAAGCCACCTTGAGTCTCCTACTGGAGAAAAAAGGGGGAGCAGAAATATTTTAAACAAACAAATAAATGCCTATTTACAACCTTCACACAGGCAAAACAACCACACGGCCCTCCCCCTTTCCAGCATCCTATCTTCCCATATTTTCAATATGGCTGCTCTAGATGCTTTGCAACCCACCTGAAATTGACTTGCACCCTCCAGTGGGACCCAACCCACAATTTGGGAACCACTGGTCTACAATGACTGGCAATGGCTCTGTGGGGCTTCAGATAGGGGTCTTTTTTGGTCCTACCTGAAGATTCCAGAGATTGACAGCACAATCCTATGCATGTCTACTCAGAAGTAAGCCCCATTATACTCAATGGGGCTTACTCCCAGGAAAGTGTGTATTGGATTGCAGCCTAAGAGGGCAATTCTAACCTGAAGTTAGTCTGGGACAAGTAAAGCTAGCAAAGTTTGGCCAACAAAAGGGCCACCGTAAAGCACATCTGAACCAGTCTCGGAGTCAGGGGAGATGGCGCATGTCTGTGTGCTGGCCTCTCTGACTCCCAGAGTGGTCCAAACATACTTGGAAGAGCTCCTTGACCTGGGAAAGTTCCTAATTGGCCATCAGACTCCATGGTCTTGTTGAGCTACTGTAGCACAGTGGCCAAGGGACTATCTTCCCTCTGCATTGGTGAAGCATATGCTCCACCAGCACAGGCTGTTGCCAATGTGCTGTAAAGCACACTGCAACAGCACAAAAGTTAGTGGTGCCAGCGGGAAGGTCTGTACCATCCTGCCAATGCCAGTGTAGGTCTCAATGCATGCTGGAGCAGGTAAGCTCCATGCTGGGCAACAGAGGGGCAGAGAGAGAGTTCCAAGGGAGAAGGTGGTGGGGGTGGGCAGGGCAGGCCCAGGAGAAGTAGGGGAGCAGAGGCAGCGGCACACACTGTATCCTGTCCAATTTCCTGGGCCAGAACCGCCAGCACGGATCCACTTAGACCCCAAACAGCCCTAAATAGCTTTATCAGCTGCCTTTCTGAGTGGTGAGAACCACATCGCTAGAACTTGGTAAGTGTGGTCTACGAAAAAAGGATTGTTCTCATCAGGAGGCAAGTACAACCACGACTGAATATTCACAAAAGGAGTAACTTTTTAAATAAGCATGTTGAAAACAAACTGCTCAAAACGTCTACCAACGTACAGTCCTAAAATGAGGAGGCTCATATAAATGGCAGATAAAAATATGTCCAAACAAAACTCTGAAATCCATCTTCTTTTGTTTGTTTTTTATTCACTAGGGACCGCAAGACTTCCTAATTCAAAATCCCATTTATCAGTAACACAATTACAGAAAACAAGGTGGAATCAAATTTAAAAAATAAAATCTCCAAAGGGGACAAAAAATAAATCTACCCAAGCTTTTAAGGAAAACTTCCAAATACTTTAAACAGGCATTCAAAATGCAAAACAAATATGCTGCTTTTAGAATGTTTGATTTGAAGGCTAAAGAGAAAAATCACCACTCAGAAATGCTAAAAAATTAACCATTGGCACGTTTAAATTACATGTTTTTTATGGTTTTTGGAATCTGTTGTGGATTTCTGTTTTTTGAATATTTCAGAGTTGGGGCACAGGTAATCAATACATGAGGCAGTGCTCATATAAAAATTGACTCCAGTACAGTCACATGAATTTTATTTGAGCTACTTTGGAGTAAGTGGCTTGAAAAGAAGAGACAAAGCAGAAAGCTTCTGTTATTTATAGTGTGCAGCAAAATTATCTTGAATCCCTTACATGATTTTTCAAACACACATAATCAAATGCAGAATAAAAGCAGACTGCTTAGATTATCTACATAGTTCAGGAGGAGCTTCCATTTAAAAAGCTTTCCTGGACAAGGATGGAGGCACCACAAGAGGCTTTTGGGGGAAGAGACAGACAAACCCAACATGGGATTGGGATTTATGGAGCCTTTTTGAAAGACCACCAATGCACAGAAGAGCATGTCCTTAACTAGGATAAATGGACATGTTTACATTAACCATGTGCAGACAGTCATCTAGTGCCAGTGTGCAGTAGCAAAGATGCTACTGGGACAAAAATCCCTCTTGTTGAGAAGCCTGGCTTGTTTGAGTGGCTTCCAGCATCCTTGCACCAGAGGTTAGTACTGCTACTTCAATCACAGATTTTTATTTACAGGCATGCCTCAGTATCCACTGATTCGGTATCCACAGTTTCAGTTATCCATGGATACTGGAATGTCTATTAGAAAGATTGTTGTTATTCAGTCACTAAGTCATGTCCAACTCTTCGCAACCCTATGGACCACAGCACGCCAGGCCTCCCTGTTCTCCACTAGCCCCCCGGAGTTTGCCCAATTTCATGATCATCGCTTCGGTGACACTATCTAACCATCTCATCCTCTGCCGCCCCCTTCTCCTTTTGCCTTCCATCTTTCCCAGCATGAGGGTCTTTTCTAAAGAGTCCTCTCTTCTCATGACTTGGCCAAAGTATTGGAGCTTCAGCTTCAGTATCTGTCCTTTCAAGGAGCAATCAGGCTTGACTTCCTGTTGGATTGCCAGATTAAAAAGATAGGGGGACATTAAACAAATCTCTTTTTTTTAACCTTGTTGCAGCAAAGCCACTGATATTCCCCTATCTTTAAGAAGGCATTCCCAGTATCCACAGGTATCCATGGGGGGAGAAGGTCCAGAATGGAATCCCAGGGGATACCAGGGCATGCCTGTATATTCCTGCACAGCTCATATCCGGAATTTATTTATTTATTTATTTAATTTTATTTATACCCCGCCTTTCTGCCCATAGGCACGCAAGGCGGCTTACAAAAAAAAAAAAACAGTAATACAATAAAATTTACAACATTAAAAAGCAGTAATTTAAAAACAATATTAAAACAGTTAAAATTTAAAACAGAATTTAAAATGACTCAAGCTGTTTTATAAAATCACAGAAAACCTGTTGTTTACAAGAGGCCGAGAATATGTGACCTCTTACAGCATTCTTATAGTAAAAGGTAAAGATTTCCCCATGACCGAATGGTCTAGTCGTGACCGACTATAGGGGGCGGTGCTCATCTCTGTTTCTAAGCCTGTAGAGCCAGCGTTTTGTCCAAGGACAAGCTTCCGTGGTCATGTGGCCGGCATGACTATACGCCAAGGCGCACGAAACGCCGTTACTTTCCCACCCTAATTATCAACTAGCATTTTTACATGCTTTCGAACTGCTAGGTTGGCAGGAGATTCTTATAGCGCAAGGAAGTAATTAAGTGAAGGTTGATTTCCATTCCCTGAATACACAGGTGCCAACTCAGGCAAGCATGTTTCTGGTCAAGAGTTTGAAGTGACACATCAGGGAAAATTCTTATAAATGCATCAACTAAGAAAGCACTGCTGCTCTTTGGTCTAACTCCAAGGCAACCTGGAGATAGCAGAGGAGAACAGCAAAGAATGGCAATAACAGATTCATTGGTTCATTCCCAGAGGCCTGTGCAGGTGGGTCTGTAGAACAGGACTGTGTACACAATATGCTAAAATAAACCTGTGCTGAATAACGTAAATTTTGCACAAAGAAAAGCAGTATCTGTTTATTTGAACTTGGAAATAAATTCAGTAGAGACAGAGAGAAGTCAGATGAATTATTACACTGACTCAAGCAAACTACGGGCCAACTTATGCCCGTTACCTGTGTCTGCAAAATTTGACAATTCACTGCAAAATGTTGGAACTGAGACAACAGGTCTATGTGAGGGTTAGATCGGTGATGGCTCATTCACACATGCAAATGCATCTGTTGCAATCATCAAGAAATGCTGATCCATGTGTGAAGCAGTCCTTCCTGGTCTGTGATTTCATGCTAACCACCTTGCAAACACAGAAAGAAGCAAGAGAAAGCAAAGAGCTACCATCTTGGGGGAGGGAGAATATTTAGCTTTCAGGCCATTTTTGACTGCATTTGTAATCTGTCTCTCTGGCACGCACGCACGCACGCACAGTCAAAAATGGCCCGAAATCCCCTATATAAAAAGTTTTGCTTTGAATAAACCATTACTACTCATTAAACATATAGGATTAGATGCAAAGAAACGCAAGTGACCAGGGTTTTCTTGCCCCCTTCCATTCTGGAGCACCAGCATCCTTAAAATCCTGAGAGGGGATTTTCAGGAGTAGTGTGGTACACAATGGAGGGGGACACTAATGGAGGGGGAAATAATGCCCCCCTTTTTGTGTACAGAAGTGGCATTCCAGTTGTACAACACCCAATCCATTGCCTCCTTTCCACATGACAGTGAGCAGGTTCACAACTTTTAAGAATGATGTGTTTCTCCCTTTCTTTAAAGTTTCATGTTCCTGGTTTCCAGAAAGTTGCACGACAGCCAATTTTGATGAGGCCATCCATACATCACCATTGGACATGGATACATGGTACAAGGGAGACCAAACCCCTTCACCTTACCAGAGTGTCCCACAATTCAGAGGTTACCCAAGAGCAGACCAAAAGAGGCAACTCTGGACATTGAGAGATGCTCATTTATTGCATGCAGGACACCTGAACTCCTGTTTTGTCCTTTCTGTGTGCTCTACAATGGCAAAGTAGAGCACGAGGCTATAGAGATTTGCACGAGGCTATAGAGATTTCCCTGTATTAGCTGGGAGCAGGGGAGGATAAAGAGAACCTTAACGCCTCGCTCATCCACTCAACAGCTGCAGTCATTAGGGCATGCCACCACCTCAATTGACTTGGGATAAATTCACCATTGCTGCTGCTGTGGCTGCACCCCAGCTGTTGCATCCGTCGGACAATCTGAGAGCAGATTTTGGTGGCAATGACAGAAGCAACTCCAGTAGTAGATTAAAATGTCAGAGGTGCTCACACAAACACACTAAGACCACCAAGAACTCAAAGGGGAAAGGGGCTTCCTGTCCTCTTTTCAGCCAAAATTAGTCAACCCTCACATTGAGTCCTCAGTAGAACATATACCTTCTTGCATTTATTCGTCACTCTTTATCTTTCCACCATAACACTGAGAGGTAGGAAGATAGTCTAGCTGTGAGCTAATGACTTGGCCAAGGCTACCCAGTCAGGACTGTGGTTGAGCAGGGATTTGAACACAGGCCTCCCTAGGCAAAAATCCAACACTCTGTCCACCACATCACTCAGGTCTACTGCTCACGACACAGATGAAAAAGGATCAAGAGATGTCCAGCATCAGAAATGACACACCCACACCTCGGTCCACCCACAGCAGTTTCTATCCGAGTAGCAATGCTGGTTTACAAGCCCCAATTTGCACTTGAAATGTTAACTGGACACACTCCAGCTCCTTCTCATTTTCTGGGATCCTCCCTATTTTCTGGCACCTGTCCTGAAGAATTCACAATGCCTGCTGAGCCCCCTTTTTTTGCCTTTGGGAAATGCCTTAGTTCCTGTTTTTTCACAGCAGTTGTTAGTTTGTTCTTCCTCATTCACCTTTCTGCCCAGCACTCTAGAAACAGAGACCTCATCTTGTTCCTGATGCTCAGGCCTGCAAAACGCAAACATGCACAAACACTGAGCCACTGTAGAGTGAGCAGCTACATATCCTGCCATGTCACATGCTGTGGCGGAAGCACTGTTTTGAACTGCCGATAACCTAATGTCGGACAATTATGTTTTTCAAGTATACCTGTCGACAAAAGAATTACCCCTCCCACCCAGCTTTTCAATCAGTGGGTGACTGGAGACTGCAGTACAAATAAATTCAGCAGGGCCTACTGCAATGGGTCAGTCAGGGATGGCAAGGTGGAGGGGCACAGGCAGAAATCCTTAAGACTATACCATAAACCAGAGCCCTGGGTAAGTGTGCAAAACATTGGAGGGCATGCACAGTGACTGCTCAAGCTTGAAGAAGCCTGCACAAATAAATGATCCAGCTAATACAACAGTATGAGCCACTCCTAGAAAATGCAAGATAGAGACAAACTGCCAAGGGCACACTGAAAACACACACCTGCACAATGGGAACCCACCAAGCCCAAATGCAGCCCATAGACTACTATCCATGGTAGTCCATAAGGTGCTCAACTAACCTAATTTTTGCTATTTGCCTTCGACTGTAGGACTTATCAAATTGGCTAGAAGGCCCATGGTCGGCATTTGATTTGGTGGGTTTCAAAGGATACCAACTGTTCTTCAACAAGGTTGAGGTGCAGTTGCCATATTAGTTCCATGAATCAAGACCCCTAGAAAAAGTCAACATGATAAGTTTCCTTTTTCAAAAGATGTATTATTGTAACTTATTAAGGTACAGTAACTAAGCAAAAAAAACCCAACAACAACACAACCCCAAACATAGATTAAAAGTAAAACCTTTTACTGACCTTTATCATCAAATAAATTGAAGTTGAACTAATTTGACTTGCTTAAAAGACTTCTGAGAGTCATACAAAGATCTTTTTCAGGTTACAAAGCTACTTGGGCTGCAGTCCTGTTATGATGGGGGGGGGTAACTCCCCTCCCCTCAGGTAGCTGCCGCTGCCACCAGCCCAGGCTTCACACAACAAAAAGGAGCCCCTGGGCAAACCCCCTCTAAACAAGAAAACCAAATAGAAGAAATAAAACACAATTTTATTAACATGCATTAAAAATTCACAAATAAAATTACAGAGCCTATATTATAAAATCCAAATAGTAAAATACAAACTAGGAGGCTCTTGCCCACAAGACTCCTCCCTAAAACCCTCTGATTATAAATTAGCTAAGAGGAAACTAAAAAGAATAAAGAAAAACACCTACGGAGTTTTACCTCTGACTAACTATAACCAGCTATCAGTGCTTTCCTTATACTCGCAATACACAGTGAGGCTACCTTCCCTGGGAACAGCCGGAGTTCTGTTCCCTGAGGCTTTTAACTTTAGCCCAATGACACTAATTGTCCTCACCTGGGCCATTTACACCTGAGTAACCACTAATACAACCACTTCCAACCTCTTCCATCCACTAATACAAAGCAAGGTCTACATGAAACCACAGTTTCATGACAAGTCCTATACCCACTTCCCTGGGAGTAAGTTCCACTGAACTCAGTGGGACCTCTCAATAGACACAGTTAGAATTGCACTATAATATATTTTTGGAACCACAGACAGAGAAAGTGCTAAAGTTTTCTTTTCCACTTTGGCACTCAAAATATTTGCAGCCTGAGGAAGTTCCCCGAGAGTAAGGCCCACTGAACTTAATTGGGCTTACTTCTAAGTAGACATGCATATGATTGCAGTGTAACTTGACGTTTTGCTGACATAAAGGCTGAGTCACTCATGAGGCAGCAACAAAGGAGGGTTGCCATTGATGCCCATTGGCAGGGAGCTGCAGCCAATCCTGTGACTAACGTTTCTGTATGATCCAGATGTTTTCAAACACCCCTTGTTGCACTCAAACCCAGGGTGACCAGATGTCATTACCACAAAGGAGGACACGGCACCCCAAAATGTAGGACATTCAAGAAAAACGGAGCACGTTTCAAAATAAAAGCTAAAAACACTCATATATATTGATTTGGGAGTGTCCGGTCCTCCTTTAATGCAACACAATGAAGGAAGGACCTAAGGACAAACACATAAGCAAGTGATGCAGGCAGCCCCTCTTGCCCTCTGCACTCCCAGCATGTCTTGAAATTTACCCAGGACAGAAGGCTGAACTGTAGGACGTGTCCTGGAAAAAAAGGACATCTGGTCACCCTGCTCATCCCTGACATTTTTAGGTGCACACTTCAAGTCTTAGCTGTAAGATGTAAAAAATAAATAAATCTTAGCTGTATATCTAAAACATGTAATGTGCGAGGGTACAATGATCAACCCAAAGTCCTCCTCTGTGCTCAAAGTGACTAACTGACCAGCAGTCAAAATTGAATATGAAAGGAAAGCATCAGGGTGTCTTCAGCTCTCCAATTAAAAAGCCTGCCTTCATTTTCATCAAAATTTATACCTGCTGACAGAGAAGCTCCCATTTCCAACCCAACCTTTTCAAGCTTTGGCCCAAACAAGGCTGCATGCCATGTCACACTGCAACTAATGTGTATTTGGGGGTGGGGGCAGGGGAGGGACTGTCATTTGCTAACACTGTAGTATCAAGTAGGTTAGGTAAAGGTAAAGGTTTCCCCACGACTGAATGGTCTAGTCATGACCGACTGTAGGGGGCGGTGCTCATCTCCGTTTCTAAGGCGAAGAGCCGGTGTTTGTCCTAGGACAAGCTTCTGTGGTCATGTGGCCGGCATGACTACACACCAAGGCGAGGCGCACTGAACCCATTTCCTTCCCACCAAAGTGGTACCTATTTATTTATTCGCATTTTTACGTGTGTCAAGCCAAGTGCTAATCTAAGTGCATTTTCACATGCAAACTTCAAATCCATTCTTCCTTCCATTGATGGGTAGAGCCATTGCAGAGCAGAGTTCTACAGAAGACCTGAGCGGGTACTACTGTCAGCAGCACACAAGTTCCTAAAGCAAACAACACCAAATTTTGCAATTGTGTTGAATCTGCATTTATCATCCAAAAGGCCAATCAAATCCAATGCATTTTAAGCTCTTGCCCTTCATCTTCCAGAGAGACAATGAGTATCTTGATTGATCATGTTTGGGCAATCTGCAAGGCAGAGAAGGGTGTTTTTTCCCCTTTCCTCGTCAATAGAATTACACCACTGCATGCCAGCTGGGAGTGCAGCTCATCATTCTCCTCTGTCTATACTGAGGAAGCCCCCTTCCTTTTTCTTTTTTTAGTCCATTGGGGATTACTAAAGCAACAACAAGGGCCCAAAGATTTTTGGTGGAAAAGAAGTTTCTTTTATTGCAGAGCAATAAAAAGGAAGAAACAGTCTCTCTGCATTGTTTGCTGCAGGCTTTCAATGGCACATGACCCACCCTAAAGTTTAGGAAGAATGGCATTTGTTTTGTTCTCCAAAGCTGGACAACAGACAAGAGGCTCTTTGTGTCTCTCGGACTCCTGAGGCACCTGTTCCCGCACCACTCCATTCCGCCCAGTGCACCCTTATTTATTCCTGTATGTCCCGCTGTCTGTTTTCTCCAGCAGGCAGCTTTGGCAGTCCCCCCCCACACACACACACACACCTGCCTTGATCTGGCACCCTGCTCCGAGCAGAGGCTGTGGGCAAGACGCAGTTGCTCCACATGCTCTGAGCTATGTTTATGTCAGACATTTGCTATGGGGAGCGCAGGGCACCAGGACGCTGAGCACAGGGGGAGGTGTGAGAGCCAGTGAAAGCATTCAGTGCCGGCCTGACATTTTGGCATCGGCACTTAGCTGACAACCCCTTAAACATGCACAGCTGCCACAGTCAAAAACAGCTCTGGAGCCAAGGGGGCACCCTCTGAAGCTGTGCAGAGTGACAACCACACAGCCAAGATCCAGAGGCTCTAATCCCAAGATGATAAAACACTACAGTACTTCAGTGCCCAAGAGATTGACGCAGGAATCAGGAAGGCCCTGGTCCAAATCTTGCCTCCGCTATGAATCCCTGGGTGATGGACAGAAAAAGCCATTTCTTTTTAGTCTCAGCCCACTATCTGCAAACTGAGGATAATAAAACTGGCCTACTTTACAGGGTTGTTGTGGGGGATTACAGACGTGAGTGAAAAGTGTTCAGAATGTTCTACAGCGCAATTGTTATGCTGGGTCGGGATTTCCAAGGAGTTTCAGCCACACCCTATGGCTGGGGACCTTTTCCTCTGTTTAACTGTGAATTCCACCCACAAGCTTACCAGCCCAGACACTGGCTACACAGTGGCAAGGGGGTACACTTCAGGGCTAAAGAGATTGAACCAGGAATCAGGAAGGCCCTAGTCCAAATCTTGCCTCTGCCATGAACCCCTGGGTGAACCCCAGAATCAGAGATCAAAGATCACGCTGCCTGTCACTTCAGTGGAGAAGCTTCTGCTTTGCATGCAGAAGATTCAATTCCTGGCATCTTCCAATAGGGCAGGGATATGCCCCCACCCCCTGCAACTCTGGAGAACCCCAGACAGATGTTGCATTAGGTAGATGGAGGCCTGGTTCGATATAGCATTGTATGTTACTATATAAGTACACTTACCCCAGGACTAGGAAAATGAAAAGCTTCTGAACTTGCCAGGGTTTATTAGCTCTCAACTGCATAAATCTCTTTAACCAAAGGTTGACATGAATTCAGGGGCTGAAATCCCCTGAATTTTACAAGGTCCTGCCCAAACCTTTTAATCTCTATATCGTTGTCCCAACCCTATTACTTGATGCATCAGCAAATAAATAAATACGCAGGAGTCGTAGCGATTTAACCTTAACATGCAGCAACAGTGACGGCACCATGAGCTGACACAGTTACTTTGCATCAGAGTAACTCAGTCCCACCACAATGCCAGGAAAAGGCACCCTGACCCGAATAGTGACATCCCACAAAGTATTGTGCAGCAGGGAAAATGAGCAGATATCGGGAGTAATTTATCTCCATATCACAGACATATTGCCACAAACCTTCACATCTGATATTAGTTAGGAATTCATAGATCTAGAACTAAAACTGGCATTGAGCACAGAACAGAAGATCTGTTGGCATCACTTAGGATTGGCATTGCAGATCTTAAGGCAGACCTTAAGGTTGGTATCACTGAAGGTTGGCATCTGAAATCGCTTATTTCAGAACACCGGTGTTCTAATAAAAATGTCTACAATTCTCCATAAAACATTTTCCATAAAACAATTTCCATAAAACATACGAATATGCTTTTGTTTTCCACACCCCAAATTCTTTTGGAAATTTTACTGATAATATTCCCCCTGTCCCCTTTGCTTTTCACCTAGTCATGCTAGCGCTCTGCTCTCCTTCAGATGCCTGCCTCTTTAAGATCAAACAACTAAGAAGGCATAACAACAAATAGTCAAACTTTCTACCATGAGGGCTAGAACCTTTTTATTTTAGCAAGTTTTGCACTAGACCCAGTGTTGAAAATGCACCACTCTGCTGGTAACCTCTTTGCTTCTATCCTGTCACCATGAGCCACTGACTAGTCCCGCATTTTAGGGGTAGCGCTCAGGCACCCACAGAGCTGCAGATCAAAAGCAGAACAGAATTCCTCTTCTCCCCCCTCCACATCGCCTAGCTGGAAGGACTTCTCAGTTATAAACCAGGAAAACTAGCAACAGCAGTTGTAAAGCTTTAATGACTTTACACCACTAGGCACCATATTGTCCATATCCTCCCCAATCAATCGCGCCTCCCCTCCCCACCAATTCAGAAAAAAACACAGCCCTTTCGGTCACAGCATGAAAAGCAGTGGTATTCCTTAAAGGTGACACTTACTTTAAGTGTGCTCAGCTGGGAGTGCTCTCTTCTGTAGACCAGTGTCGCTTTTTCTGCCTGTACCCTGCTGGGCTCAGGGTCATGCTGTGTCCTTTGAAAACACACAATTTCAGCATCTCCTCTACTGCCTTAAATTCACAAGTATAAAAGGTGGTTAAAAGGAGCTATGGCACTGGCACCCCACAGTGCGGGGTTTTCCCAGCCCTGCCAAGGATTTTCTGGTATGGTCTTGTACCATGAAGCCTGTTCTCTTTATTTCCAAGCAGACTTGCAATCAACTGTTTCCCATGCCACACATCATCTGTAGCCTTCTTTGGTGCCAATATAAGTCACAGGCATATCCACTGGATTCTGATGCATAGTCCAGTCTGTTCAGAAGAGGACTACCCAAGGGTCTTCTGCTCAAACCATGCTTCCCTTTCATTCTTGCTATCCCTCAAGTCCACAGGTGCCTCCCACAGTATACTCATTATGATGACTATTCACGATAGGCCATCTAGCTCAGAATGTCTCTACTGACTGATAGCAGCTGTCTGGGGGTTCTTTCTCAATTGTACCTAGATGTGATAGGGATTGAACCTGGGACCTTCTGCATGCAAAACCAGTGAACTACAGTCCCTCCTCTTTGAAAGTCAATCTCAGTTTCGATCTATACATTATGCGGAGTGACTTGATGAAATGAGATGGTCAAATTCTGGCCTGCAGGTCGGGAGTCATATTTGAGTGCCTCCTCTTGCAAAACAAACAAACAAAACCCAAGCACAGGGAGGAAAGGTTTAGCACAGGCCTCTCCTTGATTTGCTAGTTTACTACATGCAAGGCATTTTTAACACAGAGGAGAATATGACATCCTCCTCAATATGACTCCATACCTGCTGTCTAAACTGGAATTCTACCACCTTGTTCTGCATAATATGTGAACAGCACAAGCCTATGCATGACTACTCAGAAGTAAGGTCCATGAGTGCAATGGGACTTATTCCTATGAAAGTGAGCGCAGGTTTGCAGCTAACTAGAGCTGGCTACATATCACTGAAATGAACAGGTTTTATTCTTTCCCTGACAATGCTCTCCACCTCTATCTGTTGTCTCACTCATGTCAAAGCTTAGACTGTAAGCAACTTT
This sequence comes from Lerista edwardsae, assembly GCA_029204185.1. Taxonomy (NCBI): domain Eukaryota; kingdom Metazoa; phylum Chordata; class Lepidosauria; order Squamata; family Scincidae; genus Lerista; species Lerista edwardsae. Next base: position 5,200,394 of record JAJKFI010000052.1, on the reverse strand, counting down.
GGGCAGGGATAGTCCAACCTCTTGTGTGCCCTACAGTGGCCACAGCACTAGAAGTCAGTGGTGGCAACAGAAATAAATATAAATGACCCAATGCTTAGCATTTGCCCCTGAAAGTGACATGTATTTGTCTCCAGATAAGTGTCACAACAAACGAGAGCCACTTGCTCTATTAGCTCAAGTGCTGTCATGTGCAGGGAGCATACACTTGTCTATTTCACTGTATGCTCCCAAAAGTCACAGCCAATTACAGCTTCCCACCAAGAGTCACACATGGTGCAGCACAACTTCACCAAAGCAGCATGAGTGCATGTGAAGCAGTTCAAAAACTGGCAAGTTACATTCCAAAATGATACAACCAACAGCAATTTCAAACATTCGAGGCAAAGCCTTTGCTCCAAGACCTCATTTACATGGTATCAAGTTTTTTGTTTTTTGATTTTTAAATCAGCAGCTACATTACATATGGTTAGCCCAATTTAGATAATCAAGGTTAGGTCATGAACGCAAGATTGAAGTCCGTCTACCTCATCCTCCCATCTCCTCTTTCCTTCTCATTTCTGGCATGGAGTTGTGATGGAGCAAATTATTGGTAGTTAAATAATAGCTCTCCACACTGTGGTTTAATTATAGTTTACAAACCAGGATACGGAACAGGGATCAGATCCCAATGCTATGTCCTCATTTGCATACCACCAGATAAACTACAGCTTCCTGGTTCAGATTATGTGATTTAGAGAGCAATCCTAACCTGGGTTAGGCCAGCACAGTTAGGCCAGCAAAGTTTGGCCAGCACAAGGGTCACCATACAGGTTTGGACCACTCTTGGAGTCAAGGAGGATGGCACATGTTTGTGTGCTGGCCTCTCTGACTCCAAGAGTGGTCCAAACATACTTTACAGTGTCCCTTGTGCTAGTCAAACTTTGCTGGCCTAACTGTGCTGGCCTAACTCCAGGTTAGGATTGCGCTCTTAAGAATTCTTCCTTGATTCCTAAGAATGGAATGAGGGAAGGAGGGAGTGTGTGAGCTTGGAGTTCCTTAGTCTTGCATTCATGAACCAACAAGGAATGGTTTGAATAGTTGGTACTGGTACTTAGTTGCATATATGTGCATTTTTTTCATTATCTATATATATAAAGAAGAGCGTATGTATGTATGTATGTGTGTGTGTATGTTTGTTCCACATAGGCTCCGCAACGCCTGGACCGATTCGCGCCAAACTCGGCACGCGGGTGCCTTGGCCCCCCGAAACCATCGCTGCGCAGTTTTGGAACGGATCGCGCCCCCACGGGCGCGGGTAAAAGCGAATTTGTGGTTCTCTATGGACGGCTATGGGCTGAGCCGCAGCATTCCGAGGCTCTGATGATGTCATGATGAGATGCAAATGACATGCGGAATCTTCAGGCAGCAACTGAACTCTTGACAGTTGGAAGACAAACAGCAGCAAACAGATTTCCCGCAGGCAAACCGATACAATGTGTTCTGTGGACATGCGGGCGGTCCCTGCTTGGCAGTGGACAGTTGGCACAAGGTGCTGTGGCTGTTGCTCTCTCTGAAAGTTTACTTTCACTGTGTAACGTAAGGCAATTGGGCAGGTGCAACCAAAGGCTACAAAGATGAAACAACAGTGTACACAGGAAACACCTGAGGAAAAAAAAACAACAACTTGCAACGCTACGTCACAGAGCTGCTACATCTAGAGCAACAGAAACAGTACAGCAGCGTGACAAAAGACTCCACGATAAGAGAGACAGGGCTGCTACATCTAGAGCAACACAAACAGTACAGCAGCGTCACAAACAACTACAGGATATGAAACAGAGGGCTACTACACCTAGAGCAACAGAAACAGTACAGCAGCAGGGATGGGACATATAAACACCCGGGCACACATGTGAGTGGGGGTGGGGTCAGGGATGGGACATATC
>JAJKFI010000052.1:5188407-5198459 GCA_029204185.1 Lerista edwardsae | reverse complement strand
CCCCGGGCACACATGTGAGTGGGGGTGGGGTCAGGGATGGGACATATAAATGGGCCATCTGTATGCCTGGTGAGTAGCTGGGGGTCAGGGATGGCACATATAAACACCCAGGCGAAGCCGGGTACATAAAAGCTAGTCAGCTCTAAATGGAAGTGTTTCCAGTTGAGCAGCAACTCAATCCTCACCTGCCCAGGAGCAGGCCGGCCGGCTGCCACTTAGGGTAGGAGGCAGCTGGAGCTCACCATGGGGCAAGGGAACTTGACCAGCGTGGGGATGACTTACCAGGACTCTCCGCTGCCATCCGTGAGCCAACGCTTCTGCCTGAGTTGGCCCGAGTGCCCTATTTCTCAGTGCAGACATGCCTTATGGCACATTTGTAACCGCGTTGGGTCAACATAAGCAATATGCAATGGACCAAGGGCGTGACAGGATCGTGCCCCCAATCACAGAAGCAATCCCCAAACTGCAGCATGGCCATAAGTTAATACTGGTTATAATCAGAGGCACTAGTTGCAGGCAGCATTAGCCAGAGGACTCAGTACCAAAGCTGCATTAGATTTTACTCCTGTCAGAGCTTTTATAACAATTACTCTGCATTTATTTTAATTACTTCAGCTTTGCACCAGTTCCTTTCTTTCTACATTTCATGCTGCTAATGTCTATCCCATACTGGCCTGGAGGGAAGAAGGAACTATGAAGATGGCTGTGATATGAAAAAGGTGTAGAGGATTATTGTTATAATTCAGAAACTGCACATACGGTTCCTTTACCACTGGCCTCCCTGAGATGAGCATCACTTTGACTGCCCTTGCTAGAAAAAATGAAATCTGTATTTCAGGTGTGCCCCGGTATCCACTGATTCAGTATCCACGATTTCAGTTATCCACAGATACCATGATACTAGGACGCATATTAAAAAGATAGGGGAATACGAAACAAATCGCTTTTTTTTAACCTTGTTGTAGCAAAACCACTGATGTTCCCCTACCTTTAAAAAAAAGGCACCCCCAGTATTCATAGTTTCAGGTATCTATCGGGGGGGGGGGTCCGGAATGGCAGATACTGGGGCATGCCTGTATGTAATTTAACACTGTATTACTAACTTGGCTGAAATACTCAGATTTCAACCAAACCTGTTGAAATCCCAGCAATAAGAAATAAGCAAGTTGAATATAAAAAAGCAAGAATCTTAGGGGTACATTTAACAGAGTAAATGGTCTTTGCATTAGGAAGTTTCCTGTAAACACTGGGCTCAATATTGTTCCTATTGCATGCAAATAAGGTGGCATAGGGTTGATTCCTTTCTCAGCTACCTTAGCTTACCTTTGGATGAGCTATTTGCCTGCACTTCACACCTGTTGTTATTCCCGGGAGATCTTGTTTGTGAGTGCTCTTAAATCAGTATAAACCTGGATTATAGCCACTGAGCCCATATCTAGTCAAGTTTACGGCCACGTGCTAAACTGAGGAGGCCAATTCAAAAATGAAAAAGAGGATACTGAAACGTGCCAACAGTGAAAGGTGCTGCATGTCTACTCTGAATAAATCCCATGCTGTTAAATGAGGCTTACTCCCAGGAAAGTTAGGATTGCGACCTAAGAGCGTTAAAACCACTTTGTCAATTTCATGTCAATATGGCCTGAGGCCCAATTTTCATACTTTTGATTTCATTTTATTTAACTAGGACATACAGCACTTCTCTTTTATCCTACCCAAAGAGCTGCTTAATTGTTTGGCTTCTGAAAAGCCTGTTGGCCATCTCTCTCTTTTAACCAAGCTTTCCTGTGGAACCTTATACCAGTTTATCAATACGTATTCAACCCTATAATCTAAGGTAGATAAACTTCCTTGCATTTCCATAGCCCTGCAAATATGCTAATCACTTTGGTTGCATGCGGATCATAAACAGAGAGCAGGATCCAGATGCTAGGTTACTCTCCTGGAGTACAGGAAGTGAGGAGGGGAGTGTTGATAATGGAACTGTTTATCAGTGGAACTAATTCTGTGGGGCCTTGTAGGGCCATAGGATATTATGCAATAAGGAACACATTACCCAAATGGAATATATGGCATTTCTTCCAGAGAGCAGGATCAGCTCCCTGTTGACAGACTCCCTCAGGGCACAGTAGGCAAGTCTTATTCACAATGACATTTTGGAAAATAGGAGCCAATTGTCTTTCTGGCTAGCACAGGAACTTCAGGAGAAGATGGGAATAAGCCTATCCTTATCTTTGTTATTATTGACCAGGACAGATTACTTGAAAAAATAAATGAAAGAGGTGTTTGGGTCATATTTTAATGTTTATTTTATTGTATTATTTTATTATTACCAGAAGCCACTTTTGATATTACAAGCAGAATACAAATTCTTAAGATTTTTTAAGGCAAAAAACAAAAAAACAAAAAACCGAGTTCAAATTCTTTCAGGAGTGTACTATATACTTGTGAGTCTCCCTATACCAGTGATGGTGAACCTAAGACATGCGTGTCAAAGGTGACACTCCACAATGTTTTGGGTGACACACCAGAGTTCACCAACCCCTGGCACCAACGGAGTTTGCTTTACTTTTATTTCATTTTTGTAATGATTTGATGTTTTTTAAAAAACATAGTGTATGCATTATGCCCCACACATAATTGGGCTGTATTTTTTAAAAAATAAATGAATATGTAAGGATTGTTTCTCTTTTGTTGGGGGAAGGGAAGTGACACTCCAGCACAGTCAAGCTAGGCATTTTTGACACAGTGAGCCCAAAAGGTTTGCCATAACTGCCCTATACGGAATTCAGAAAAAAAAAAAATCTGGGAGTTTAACCATAAAGGAAAAAACCCTTAGTCTCTCTAAGGGTAAACAGAGGGCAATGAGGGTAGATGAGGAGGCAAGATAACCAGGTTTCACCTGCAACTGGCAGCCATCTCCCTGTTTTCCACATCCATCTTTTTCACTGGGTAAGCTGGGAATGAACTGGGATAGGATAGATTTTGCTGCTACCACCCAAAGTTAGAAGGAGGCCACCTTAGGAAAGCCTGCCTCCCAGGTTACCAGGAAATCTTAAAATTTGGGAAGACCCCTTAAAATCAGACAGTAGCAAAAGATGGGCAGTCTGGGAGTCATGGCAACCCGCTCCCACCTGAGTGAACTGAGACTAGGCAAGTGACACAGTAAAAATAAAGGTAAAGGTTTCCCCACGACCGAATGGTCTAGTCGTGACCGACTGTAGGGGGCGGTGCTCATCTCTGTTTCTAAGCCGAAGAGCCGGCGTTTGTCCTGAGGACAAGCTTCCGTGGTCATGTGGCCAGCATGACTATACACCAAGGCGCACGGAATGCTGTTACCTTCCCACCGAAGTGGTCCCTATTTATCTACTTGCATTTTTAGGTGCTTTTGAACTGCTAGGTTGGCAGGAGCTGGGACAAGCAACGGGAGCTCACTCCGTCACGCGGTCTTGAACTCCCAACCTTCCGGTCGGAAAGCCCAGCAGCAGCAGTTTAACCTGCTACGCCACCACGTCCCACAAGACACTTATTAAAGAGTTGTAAAATATGAAAGCAAGTGGGGGGGGAAATGGAAGGATAAAAAGCAAAGCATCATTCCACTAAGAGGAGAAAAGAAAGATGGTGGTAGCAGAGGTTGGCAAGGATCTTCAAATGCAAGTGACAAATAAAGCAACGCCACTTCCCTGGGACTCAGGCTATTCCAGGTTCTTGGTCCTTGTATTTACTGTGGGCAAGGCGGGTGGATGAACCCTCATGAAACATCAGATGCTCCTAATATCGGACCTGGGCAAAGGTGCCAAGGCCTTGCATGTCTTCAGTTTTTATAACCTGTGGGCATTAACCAGGTTTCATCAATGGGATGGGGGGGGGGTCATCTGAACCCCTGAATTTCCTGCTCCTGGAAATCAGGTGAGTTTCATGGGCCAATTTGCTGACTCAAAGTCAAGCTGTTGGTTTACCAGTCAGTTGGGGAAGAGGGAGAACAAAGGAACAACAAAGGAACAATAGCTACTACATTTGGGTGACCCTTTGTGATGCTGAGGCATCACAGTGACCTCTGAGGTGACTGTGATTCAAAGCAGGTAAAAATAGGCAAAGAAAAATAGGGGAAAATCAGGGATTTTCATCGGAATCTCTTTTCCTTGGGACAGGAAGCCATAATAGCCCTCATGTGTACAGTACCACATCTGATAGCACTGGTGATCTGGAAGCTGAGGGCTGAGCAAAACAGCATTAAACGGCATGGAAGGACATGGGAGCTGATTAGCCCTGCGCTACCCAGAATGCACTGCTCTCATTGGCTACAATGGCTGTCAGTGAATCCAGGATGAAAAGCACAAAACAGTGCCGAAGGAGGCAGCTTTATCAGCAGTACTTCTGTACTGCATTGCTAGAAGCCATGCAATGAAGACTGTGGGCCCCTTCAGTCATAGCCTTTTCTGTCCTGGAAATTGGGGGTGGGGGTTGTTGTTGTTGTTGTTGTTGTTGTTGTTGTTGTTGTTATGAATTCCCTGAAGAAAAAAACCTCCTCACGCCATGTCAACCCTTCAAAAATGGACACAACTGATCCACCATCTCCGACATAAAGCAAATATCTTGGTTTGGTTCTTGCAGTCGGAATCTTAGGAAGACTTGAGAAGGGGAAGCAGTCCGAAATAAACATAACAGAGGCTGCAGAATTATTTGTGTCTGGGTGGAAGAAAGGTGTGGAATGGCTCTTTATTTTGATATTTCTTTCCCTCCCTGGTAAGCATCTTCTTCAGTGAAAACAGACACTAATCTCAGACGCAAAAGTACAGCTATCAGCCTCATTCATCCATGCATTCAAAATTCCAGTCAATTGCTTTTATTCCCCCTCCAACTGTGCCTGTGAAGCACCGCTGATCATCAACAAAGGTTATAGGCCAGTAGATTGCACAAAGGGACTAGTAAACATTCTTCACATTTCCCCCACTCCAGGCAATTCAAACCACTATTTCATTTCATAGCAAGACCTGGAATACAATAGGAGTGGGCAGAAGGGAGTTGCAGTGAAAAGGTACTTCTAGACTGTGACACATGTCGAAAGTGAGCAAGGATGGTGAAGAAGCATCCAGCTGCGGAAAGACAGAATTTCAGAGCCGCATCCAAATTTGATCTTTTCTTTTTTTTTCATCTGCGGTTGCAAAGCAGAACTTGATCTGATCAACGGGCAGTGGAGAAGGGGAAGCAGAGAGAGGGTGAACATGGAACCCCTCCCTTGCTTAAACAAATAATGACATAAGAAGTGGGCACATCTCCAGTGAAAAAACGTGCTTGTTACAAAACTAGGGACATCATGTAGGTGCCTTTGCCCACCCAGCTTAGTACGATCTACCATGACTTCCCATAGCTCTGTCTTTCTCAGCCCGACCTAGAGCTCCCAATGATCGAACCCAAACCTTCTTCATGCAAAGCAGCCACCCTATCAGTGATCTAAGACCAGCGCCAGGCTGGTGGGGGCCCAGGGGCAAAATCCTCCACTAGTCCTCCATGGCATGCATCTCCTGCTTTCCCCCAATAATGCACTGGGTAAATACTGAGGTTTTTTGAGTTTGCATAGCTACTCGGATCTTCTGATGGGTGTGGGCCTTACAGCCAGACCTGTCCAACCTCTAAGTCCACTTGTGCCTTCAACCAATCATTAACTGATCTCCTACATAACGTGTTAGTTTGACCAACTAAGTTAATCACTTAACCCACAAGTTAAGCCACAAACTAAGGCGGAGTAACATCTCCAGGTCAGTGTCCACGCGCTGATACGTGGATCAACAAAGCTACAAGCACAGGCACAAGCCGTCCATCAAAACCACCCAACAGTGTTCATTGTATTTTAGCGCCAGTTGGCCAAAATGCCAGTCAATACGCGAAAGAATTCAATCCGGTCACTCCATTCCGCTCTTTATTCCATCTCCATCACTGTTCCTAGTAGACCTAATTCAAACCAAAGGCCATTGTTTAGGACTGGAGCTGTTCCAGGTTTGAACATATGGTACTGAAACAGGTGGATTAAATGCAGGGAGCGTATGCCTTGGTTGGGAATGGGGAGAAGGAGAGACGTTTTCAAATCACAACAAAGGCCGCAAAAAGTGCAGCCTCTAGCTAGGCCAATGTTCCTCCTGTATGAAATGAAAGGAGCTCTTTGAACCCAATGGCTTCTCAGCCAAGAATCCAATGATTAAAAACTCATTAGCGCAAAGGAAACAATCTGGTCAGAGGTGCACACAGCTTGCAGTGAAGTCAGCAGCAGCGCAGTTTCTCTAGGCATAGCAGGGAGCATATTTTGCTCAGTGGGAATAGAAAGATATTCTTCAATGTGAGAGAAGCGGCTCACCAAGAGAAACTATTGAATTCTAGCGATACGAAAGAACCAATAGCCCAGATCTTAGGTGGGCAGGGAGGCATATGCCCCTCTTACACAATCCGTCTTGCAGGGAACAAGGTAAAAAACACCACCCATATATGGTTCCAAAGATCAGGATGCTGGGAACAAAAGGAGTATATGAGATCTGGGACACATACCTTTGCCCAATGCTGGTGGCTGTGGGTGAATTTGAGCAAAGAGTGCTCAGATTCTCGTGGTGATAGAGATGATCAGGGAAGAGTTATGACAAGTCAGAGACCTTTCTGTAACGAAACTAACAGGAGAAATTGAGGCCAGAAAGGGAGATGCTCTGGATAGGAGACCGTTATAGAAATAAGAACTAAAGGAGTTTTGTGCAGAAGGAATGGCATCATTTAAAAAATGTTCTTGCTTTAGGTTCAACCTCATATACATCTTCTTCAGCCATCCTACCCCCACACATGGGGATAAACTCTACGGAAATTAATGGCTCTTATTTAAGCCATTTTATGTAATGGCTCTAGGAATTGTGTTTAGGATGAGGGTGTAAGTGTAAGAGGCAGATGTGCGATAAACAGAAAGGCTAACTGGCAAGTAAGCATTGAATCTCAGGGTTGTAACAGATTAGACCCTTTCACTTTCAGAACACTTGCTCTCTGTACATGTTAAATAACATTTTAAAGGCGAACATCTGAAACATTTACTTACGAAGAGAGGGTGTGCTTCTTGTTTTAATCTGAGACAGCTGGCACTGCTGCTTTGAAAAGATATTTGATGTTTCTGTGTGTTGCTTTATAATTGTAAGCCTTTCCAAAAGTCTTTACAACTGAAGATGATAAATATATGTAATGAGTGTGTGTGTGTGTGTGTGTGTGTGTGTGTGTGTGTGCGCGCGCGCGCATATGCCACAGATTCCTGATATGCATAAAAGTTGTAAAAAGAGAATGTTGCCTCTGCATAATATGTGAGGTGGCCATTATAACTTTCACCATAGTTCAGAAATAGCTCCAGGTGGTTGACCACCACTAGCGTCGATGCTAGGTTCCCTTCACAGGCAACTAGTATGGTATGTGTGTGTGTGTGGGGGGGGTACTTTCATTGGGACCACAGCATGGATAGAAAGGTTTAATAAAACCCTCTATCTTTCCTATGGATCTGGACCTGATTCATAACTGTTGCCCTTTGGCTGTAAAGTAAAAAAAAAAGAGAGAGAAGCAAAAACAAAATGCACATTTAACACCATGTGTCTTTTGACACACATCAACCTAGACACAATTCTGTACCATTATTCTGTTGAAGCTGAAATCTAACAAGTCAGGTAGCAGCTAGACAAGCACTGAAGATTTCTAGCATAGTAATGTGATTTCTGTAAAGTAGAACGCATACATCTTCCTCCTTGCCTCAGGGAGAATCTCGTAGGCACATGTGGTTTCAGCAAGGGAAAGGCTCATAAATACACAGTCTGCTATGCAGCCATCTCCATCAGCCAGTTAAATGGGTATCCAAAGAGATCCTTTAGGCCTGCCCCAGGGGGGATTTATGACCCCTCCCCATTAGAGGAATTTTGACTTTTCTGTTTGCTTTTGACTTGAATAGCAGGCATACACACATACCTTGTTGCATACTGCTTTTAAAACCTGCTTTGAAACACTGCATTTAAAACCTCTTGGATTCCAAATGTGATTGATTGATTGATTGATTGATTCTACCTTTCCTCTGCCAGAGCAGATACCCAAGGTGGCTCACAATTATTGGGGAAAAATGCAGTACATAAAAATAATAAAACAATAAAATAAGCAATAAAGATAAAATTTAAATAAAATCAGGGTCAAAAAATAAAAACCATTGGAGAAAGCAAACTATTTACAATGCAGGGACTGCTGCAGAGGTACAAGAGGCAGACATGTCATCACCAGATGCCAGACAAAACAGAAAACCCTTGAGCCCACGCCAAAATGCCATGAAGGAGGAGGAAGATCTTAAATCCCCCAGCAGGGAGTTCCATAATTGTGGTGCCACTACCGAGAAGGCTTGGACCCATGCTGCCAACCCCCAGACCTGGGAGAAAAACGGCACTTGAAGGAACACCCCTTCAGATTACGTAAGAGGGCAGGTCAGAATATATGGGTGAAGACAGTCCCTCAGGTAACCTGGACCCGAACCATGAAGTGTTTTAAAGATCAAAACCAGCACCTCGAATTGGGCCTGGAAACAAATGGGCAGCCTGTGCAGTCGCTGAAGCAGCAATCCGACAGAATCAGACCTTTGGCTACTAGCCACAGAATGAAGAAAGCCCCACATGCAGACATGAATAGTGGTGGGGAGTACTCTGAATCCTTGTCCTTTCTGTTTCTGTTACTTTTTTTGCTGTCAGTTGACAGGATCACTTTCTCAACAGGAACTGACCCAGCAATCATCCTCCCACTGTACTGTCACAGGATTGCAACAACCATCTGACCTTCCACTGGATTCAAACCAGTCACCTAGAGGTGAAAATCCCTGTGTCTAATCAACAATTCCTGAGTTGCCCAGTCCTTCCTCTCCCTATAGCTTGTTTGTAATATGACTATCACTCAGGGGCTAACAAATCCCAAAGGGGCTAATCTCAGGGGCTAGCAAACGCCAAAGACTGTGCAAAAACTGAACATTCAGACTGATGCCTGCATAATCTCTGGAACATAAAATAAATGCCTTGAAACAACAGATTTAGGATGACTGGCACTCCTAGATTCTTGCAGCAAAATCCCTTTCAGCACCCCTGCAAGTGAATGACAAAACTTCTAGCATCTGCCTAATCTTAATTAGGTGACTCTAACATTTGGTTAAGGGATGTGGTGGTGCAGCGGGTTAAACCACTGCTGTTGTGCTTTCCGACTGGAAGGCTGGGAGTTCAAGACTGTGCGACTGAGTGAGCTCCCATTGCTTGTCCAAGCTCCTGCCAACCTAGCAATTCGAAAGCATCTAAATGCAAGTAGATAAATAGGGACCACTTTGGTGGGAAGGTAATGGCGTTCCGTGCGCTACGGCATATAATCATGCTGGCCACAAGCTTGTCCTCGGACAAAACGCCGGCTCTACAGGCTTTGAAACGGAGATGAGCACCGCCCCCTACAGTCGGTCACAACTAGACCATTCAGTCATGGGGAAACCTTTACTTTTAACACCTGGTTATTACTTGGACCTGAACATGCAAACTCACATACTATACTTTGGTCTATTTGGCAACAGGGAAAAGACACAGAAGAGAAAAATAAATACATATTAAAACAAATCTAAGTTATAACCACTTGATAAACTGCCTCCACTGACAAGACCTTCTTCAGCCTTTTCACACCATCAAACCATCGAATGAAAGTCAAATTTATCACACATTTTCAACAGCTGCTGAACAGTTATGGTCACGATGTCAGGGCTGATTGCCAAAAATTTCATGTAACTATGCTAGTTTTTTTTAAGTTCAACCTACAGCCAAAGAGGACTCAGGATACAGCCAGGAATGTGATTGTCAATGTTACTAGGCTTTCTTGCATGGTGCCAAATATATGCCCAGTTTGTGAGTACTCTTACCTTGAACTTTTGAAGAATATCTTACAAAAAGCAACTACAAGGGAACTAATCTGATGAGAACAAGAGGACATAAGAAAATGGAGAGAGAGAGAGAGAGAGAGAGAGAGAGAGAGAGAGAGAGAGAGAG
>JAJKFI010000052.1:5177184-5188397 GCA_029204185.1 Lerista edwardsae | reverse complement strand
AGAGAGAGAGAGAGAGAGAGAGAGAGAGAGAGAGAGAGAGAGAGAGACTGATTGGAAAAGAGTATCTGAACTCACAGCATTTTCCAGTGCAAAATGTTTATTGTTATGAATGACAGTTCATAACTCCAGACGCGTTTCTACAGGGATGGCAAAGCTCTAAGTTTTGCAAGAAGCCTTACCCTGTCATGGAAATCCCTCCTCTCCCTTGCTGCTGTAGCCAGTAAGCAACACCAAGATGTTGCTGTTCCCTGTGAGGATTGGCTAAAACGGTGCAGGAGAGGAGTGATTTCCACTGCAAGGTAAGGCTTCTTGCAAAACTTAGAGCTTTGCCATCCCTGTAGAAACGCCACTGCATAACTCACTTTTGTGATCAGGGATCACAAAAGGATCCCTGATGCAGTTTGAAAGCAGATTTTCAAAACTTCATAAAACAGTTGTGAAACAAGACAGCAACATTTACAAATGTAAGCGCTGTATTAAAATCTACCTATAGCAGACTGTTTCAAGTGTCAATTGTTCAATGTTTGATTTTTATGAGATTTTATTATGAGATTGTATTTTATATGTTTTGTTAGCTGCCTTGGATTCCCACAGTGTGTGTGTGTGTGTGGGGGGGGGAGGCAGGGTGTATATGTGCTAAATAAATATCCACCTCTAGCAGCCACATAGCAGGGCCAGCCCTCGAATGTCCTCATGAAATGGGTCATTCATAGAGGAGGAGACAGCACTGGGCCTCCGCAATCCAAAGACCTGCTTTTTTCCCCAGCCTCTGGCCTGCATGCTGCCATCTAAAAAGGCAGCAAGAGATTGTGGCAGGCCTAGGAGGACCTGAAGCACAGCACTACTGCCAGATCTGCTGCTGCCGCTGCCGCAATGGGAGTCAGGAGCAGCCAGGCAGGGAGGCAATACCCTTCCTGGAGGGAGGGCAGGGCACTGAGAGCCCAATCCTATGCACGTCTATTCAGAAGTAAGTCCCATTATATTCAATAGAACTTACTCCCAGGAAAGTGAGGATAGGGTTGCAGCCTCAGTTTTGCAAGGCACTTACCTTGTCGTGTGAACCTCACCCATGCCGTCGCAGCCAGTCCTCACAGCAAAAGCAATGCCTCCGTGTTGCTTATTGGCTACAGCAAGGGAGAGGAACAGTTTACATGACAAGGTAAGGTGCCTTGCAAAGCTTAGCACTCTGCCCCCTCCAGGGATGCCACTGCAGGGAAGAGCAAGCATGGTTCTCCTCTCCACCAGTGGCAAGGGAGGGAAGAAAGTTTGGGGGAAGACTATCAGGTATGCTTGTCCGGGGAAGGGGGAAGCTACGGGGGAGGTAGAGAGAGGAAGCCTGCAGGGCATTCGATCACAGTGCGCTTAGCACACAGCTATCAATGGGGAGAAGGGAAAAATGAGGGGGGACACAAAACACATTTCACATGGGTGGGGAGGTGGGGACAATGTCCTACAGGTAGTCTCAGGCACAGAAGGGGCGTGGGCCATGCCTATCGCATACTGCCAACTTGCCTCCAAGGCCTTCCCAAGCAACTCGTCTTCACCGGCTGCTGGAAGGAGAGCAGCAATTGAACCCTTGGGAGGGCATTCCATGGCTGCAGTGCTGCGGCCTAAAAAAGCCCGGTTCTACTCATGAAAGCTGGAGCTCCATTTATGAGCAGCATATGGCAAAGGGCAGGGCAGGGCAAGTCACCGCATGACGTTATGTCACACAGTGAACATCTCTAGGAATTATTATTATTATTACTATTTATTTAATTTATATCCCGCCTTTCTGCCCCAAGGCACCCAAGGCGGCTTACAACAATAAAATCCAATAAAATCACAATTTACAATTAAAAACAATAATTAAAAACAACATTAAAATAATTAAGATTTAAAACAGGAATGGCAGGGAAAGCTGGAGAAGGAGCTGGAGAGTGGTTGTCCTGGCTAGCAGCTCTGTGCCGCTTGTCAGATCTGGTTCCCGAAGAGGTAGCATCCCCTGGAAATGCCTGCTTCTAAGGTGCCCTTGTGGATAGGAAGTGACTTTTAAAACCAGGACAGGTAAAATGCCAAAAAGCAAGAAAATGCAAAACTCAGAAACTGCTGCCCACAGGGGTCAGTATTTACATTTTTTCCAACCTTGTGCCTGAACTCTGCACACAGTAGTGTTTATTACCATTGAGTGTTTACTGCTGTGCCCATGAATCAGCCCTGGGTCAGACAAACTAAGGAGTTAAGCAATTTGTCTCCCTCCTGGTTGGAACAACCTTTGATTGTCAGAAGAGTGTTCGTTGATTCGGGGTGCTCCAACCTGACATATTCACAAATGAGCTAGGAACCCCAACAGTTCCATAGGAAGGGTAAAACCAGGTTACACTACAGTATTTGTTTCAGAAAACAAAGATGATCCTCAAAAGGTTATTCTGCAGTCTCAGAGAAGGCTTGGAATTTGGGAGCCAGTATGTTACCCCAGGCTATTTGCCTGTTGCCTCCAGAGAAACTGCATTCATTAAGGATGGAGCACAAGACACAACACAAAGCCAGAGTGCTAAGGGGGAAGTTACTTGCAAAGTTCAAATTCTAAATATGGTAGATTGAATACTCCGCAAATGCATTTATATACCCGCCCAACCAAGTAGTACCGTTTACAGTATGTGTATAAAATACACTAACTGCAACTCAAGAAAAATAAATATTACACACTGCCACATCCCTCCCGGCTCCCCTAACTATCAATTGACAAACCACATTTCTAAACTACAGGAATCTGTCAACAGGACAGGATCTTGTAACATTTCCATCTTACACTCGCACATACATTTCCAAGCCCCATTAATGTTTTGAATTAGATTCCTAAAATCTGGCAGCAGTCAAAACTGTCAATTCTGTACAGGTAGAAATGTTCAAAGAAATATAAGATCACGTAGAGCAGTAGACCTTTGAACATCACATTTTTTCCCATCCTGATATAACGTGGGCTTGGGGAAAAAAAATTTGGATGGCAAGTTTGAGATCCCCGAAATTACCAAGCTTGCAGGGCTTCCGGACTCCAAACTGGACTTGAGCTGACCTTAAGAGCTGCCATCAGTGATGTTGCTAAGCCACAGTGCACCTCTTGCGCTTCAGCATCACATGAAGAGGCCACGCAGGACAGGGTCCTCTCCAACTGCCTTGCACACCATTTCACCTTCTTTCTTATTTGCATGTGCCCCAGCTACACAATGCCAAACACACCTAATAAAAACAATGGGGCCCTACCCCCATCAAGATTGACTTTGCTGCAGTGACACTTTATGCCGCCATCACAAGAAAACTCATTCTCTAGGATCAGGCTGTCAGGCCTCATCTTTACAGAGACTTTTTACATCATTCCTTAGATGCCTTTGTGGCAGACAACCATGGAGGAAACCTGGGATCAGGTTGACATCAATTGGCAAAGTATCAAAATATCTGAGCACAATCCTAACCTGGCATTAAGCCGGCACAGTTAGGCCAGCAAAGTTTGGCCAGCACAAGGGATACCATGAAGCACATTTGGACCACCCTCAGAGTCACAGAGGCCAGCACACAGATGTGCGCCATCATCCCTGACTCTGAGAGTGGTCCAAACACACTTTATGGTGTCCCATGTGTGGGCCAAATTTTTCTGGCCTAACTGTGCTGGTCTAACTGCAGGTTAGGATTGCGTCCTTAGAATCATAAAGCTGGAAGGTACCCAAAAGATCATCTAGTCCAACATCTTGATCATCTAGACCATGTAGTGCAGCAGGAAGTCCTCCTAGAGCATAGCATCTCCAGCAGGTTCCTGTAGAGCTTCTGCTTGAAGATCTCCAGTGGCTTTATAGGAGTACTGACAGAATAAGTGTTCTGGGACAAAAAAAAAAATTTTTTTTTTTTGCTATGCTTTGTGAACTCTTATTGAAAGGCTATATTACAGCATAAGTATTTTGAATTTTACTTTATATGGACATATGAAGCAGCCTTGTCCTGAATCAGATTATAGGTTAACCTAGCGGGAGTCTTGTCTCCAGGGTCTCATACAGAGAAGGATCTTTCCAAGCTCTCCTTGGACATACCAGGGATTGAACCCACACACAAAGCAAGTGCCCTGCCACTGATCTCGACACTAGTCCTAAATGCTGACTGACTGACAATTCAGCTCCACCCCTCCCTCTTAAGGAAGAACAGGCTGAAAACAACTGGATTGTTTTGGTTTCTGTCATGCAAATACTGAAGCATTTCTGCTTTGTAGTGTAGATATAATCAGTCCTCTCTCTTTCTCCCATTAAACTCACATCATGTCATGATCAAATTTGTCAGAAAGAGTTTCAGAGTCCCCATTGCTGGAGACAAAACACTGTGATGCTAAGAAAGTAATGAGAATCAAGTTATGTGAAAATATTACATTTCCCCACCCCTGACAAAGGAATAATACTATCATGCCTTGCACAAAGGGCAGTAAAAGATGAGGTCCAGAAAGAGACTATGTCATCTCCAGAATATAAGAGGGGGAATCCTCCTCACATGTTATTTATAGGAAGATACTGTGTATGTCAGCAATTATGCACATTCTATGAAGGATTGCAAAGAAACTCAATGTGATCTGCATAAAGCAGTATATTTTTTTCAAGAAATTATATATAACAGGGGAAGAAAGAAAAAGAAGAAGATGATGAAGAAGAAGAAAATGCAGGTTAAGGTTATAATCTTTCCAACTTCCCATTGTAAGCGAGAATTAACCTCTTTGCTTGGTTGGTGTCTGGCTGCATATTTTATAACATGCTTGGTGGCCTCTGCTGGTGCCTACAACTCTAAGAGCGTCACCCTGCCTATCACCCATTTACTATGAAATCATTGTATTACAGAACCCCACAGACTAGCTGGCGAGACAGTGCCCCTAGTCAGTGATAAATATGCTGTTTTGTTTTGGCCAGGAGGTTTGGGGGGGGGGGAGACGCAAGCAGGAAATGGGAAGAGGAGAAAGTCGCTCTGATTCTCCTCCTCGAAAGGGTCCCCCAGCATTGCCTCCCGAGCCTGACCTCGATTGTTATTAAGTTTAGCCCTAAGTCTCGACGGCTACACAAATGAATGCCTGGCAAATAGCAAGATCTGATAGACAAGAGAAAGCCCTGCTGAACAGAAGCCGGAGAGATGGTGGGGAAAACCTGATGGTCTGGTTTTACTGGGGGTGGTGGTGGCGCTGGTGGTGCAGAAGAAGAAGAAGAAGAAGAAGAAGAAGAAGAAAGTGTTTAACCCCTTCCCCTCTGGAACGTTTTAGTAAATGACAGGACCTGTTCTCTCTTTTTCCTCCTCTGCAAAAATGTGCCCTGGGGTGGAGTTGGACCACTTTGTAGAGAGGGATGGACTTCACACATTGCTTACTCCAAAGTAGCCTCTGCAGATGTCCCCTTGAAGTCGAGAGAATTACTTCCAAGTGCGGACTACAGGCTGCTGTCCCCCATTCGAGCCTGGTTTATTTTAATGGGGCATCCCTTGCGTAGGTGGATTTACAGCCGGCAAGAAGTAATTCACCGATTCTTTACACCGATCCTGCCCCACTGACTTCACTACACACCCAACGCAAATGGCCAGTGAACACAGAGCCCCCTTTGTGGAGTTTGCAAGGAGGCGCTAAAAGAGCTTTTTAAAAAAAATTTAAAAAAAAATTCAAACCCAGTCCCCAAATTAATTTCCAGTCGGGAGATGCGTCCCGCAAACTGAGGAGGGAGAAATGAATGAAGGGCTTGGAAGGAAGAAACTATATCTATTCATGACAGAAGGAAGAGATTACCCAGTGTGTATATAGATATACACGGTATCCCTGATACAATCCCTTCGAGAAGTCCCGGACCGGCTCGGTGGAATCTCATCTCTGGACAGCAGAGCGAAACATCCCACGAGCTACAAGTGATCCGAGGCCCCCGAAGACCCCCCGAGTCCGCAGGGAGACCCAGAGGCTGACGCCGCCCGCAGCGGTCTCGACCGAGACGGGGAGCGGTGTCATTCGGCGGGGGGCTCGCCCCAGAGGCGCGCGAGGAAGGCACCGGGGTGGCGGCGGCGGCGGCTAACGCGCGTCTGGGGTGCCCAAAGACCCGGCAGGAGGCACTTACGACGCTGCTTCGCAGGACTCCGCGCGGCTCCCTCCGGCTGCGAGCGGCTCCTCCGTCGGACTCGGCTGTTGTCTTCGCTGCCGCCCCGCCCCAGGGGCAGGCCGGAGCCGTCTTTCCCTCCCTCTTTCTCTCTGTGTACAAGAGGCGGCGGGGCTGTCCGAGCGCACGCGGCTGGCGCTGCAGGCTCCGAGGGGAAGGGAGGGGAAGTGGGAGGGACGCGACGCGCCTCGCCTCGCCTCGCCTCTCCGGCCAGCCGTGCGCGCAGCTCCCAAGGAGCATCCCTTCCTCCCGCCCCCTCCCTTGCCCACAGGCGGGTCAGGGAAACCGGGCCTTGCCCTTACTCCCGTGCCCTCAGCAGCCCCTCTGGGCTGAGCCTCCCGGCTGTGGCCAGTGCTCTCTCTCCCCCCCCCCCCGAAGTTTCGGGCAGCCTTGGCACGTGCCTCCGTATTTCAGATTTTCACTGGTGGTGGATCGCCGAGTTGATCCGAGAGCGCGGATCAACTGGGAAGTGTCAAGCGGACAAAGTCGCGTAGCTTTCGTTTTAGGAAAGCCAGCGAAGGGGTAAGAAGGTGCAATACAAGTCAAGCGGTCGAACTGCACAGAACTCTTCGGCCCTGACAATGCGGGTGCCAAAGCCCAGACGCTGCTGGCTCCTTCCTCCCCCCCCTCCCCTTGAGCCGCGGTGCAGAGGCAAGTGAACTAAATTTGTGTTCCTGCAGCCAACTTGGGGCTCTTCGATGCGAGGTTTTTTTTTTCCAGAGAAGCTTTTGTATGATGAGCCCACTTGTTGTTGCTGTTGTTGTGTTTCATTGAGAAAAACAGATCAAGCAGGCAAGGCAAAGAATCCTCACCACTATCCGCACCTGCTGGTGCTGCTTTAAGCGTGAAGGGTGCCCTCTTCCTGCTCACGACAACCATAGAAACACCAAATGCTCTGCAAGGAGGAGGGAGGGAAAAAGCAAGCAAGGCATATCCTTGCTTTTCAGCCTGCTTCCCCATGGGGTGATTTCTGTCAGCCACCTTGGGCCCCGGGGCTGCTAAAGGGTGGGATACAAAGTCAAGAAACAAATACACTCGCCACGCAGCCAATGTCTTAAGTCTGCAGTGTTCATATCAGTTTGAGTTCCTGACACCCTATTCTAAAGCATGCTTCTTTGGGACCGTTGCACTGAAATCACGGGGGTTCATATTCACGTGAGTGCAGCTAGCATTGGACTGGGAGGGGCAACTGATCTCACAACTCTATAAACAACAGATGTGTTGTTCACATCTGTCACACATTAAAATGACCCATCATCACCAGTGGTGTTGATGGGTCATTTTAATGTGTGACTTTAGGGAGCCACTTTGGATTTTAGAGGGACAAAAGGAGATAACCTGCTACAGATAAAATAGAAATGATCGGGCTGAATCATTATAAGTCCCCTTGATCTCAATGGCATGCTCAGAGGCAGTTTGCCTCTCAATATCAGTTGCTGGCAGGAGTGCAGCACAAGGCTGGCCCAAGACCTCCGGGCACCTGAGAAACGGTGTCACATGCTGCCCTGCCTATTTGGCGATGTACAGCAATTCTCACTTCCTGGGTTAAAAAAGGAAGAGGGAGGTGGCCTTTGCTTCTCTTGCCTCCTCCTCTCTTTTCCAATCCAGGGAATGGGAGGAGGATTGGTGGGTGGGCCAAGGGAGGTAGGCGCTTCCTGCCAACCTGCTACCTGAGGCGATCATCTCAGTTGACCTCATAGATGCACCGGTCCTAGTGAAGCAGCAACAGGGAAGAGTTATTGCCTTGCTTCTGAGCCTCCTGGAGGTATTTGGTTGACTACTGTGAGAAGCAAGATGCTGGTCTAGCTGGGCCCTTCGTCTAAACCAGCAGCAGGGCTCTCTTTTCATGTCCTTAATGACAAAATTAAGGCCAAACTTAAATTTCTTCTATTGAATTCAGTGTGATTTACTGGTTTTCTGCTATGGCTGCTTCATGCCTATGATTATGGTGATAAATCTTAGAAACACATACAGGTAGATTATCCTTTTTCCAGGCATCCAAAATCTGGATTATTCCAAAATCCAGACATCTTTGTCTAAGACTTCTTTTTAAATTTTCTGTAACTAGAAGATCTTGTGCTCATTCCCACATACAGGCTGTAAGTTCTATTCTTCTTAGTCTATTCTATAATGTATTTCTCATTATATTTGGGCAGTTATTCCAAAATCCAGACCAATCTGAAATCCTTCCCGTCCCAAGCAGTCCAGATATGGAATACTCAACCTGTGTAAGAATTATGCTTGTATGAATCTGGTTCTTCCGTGCCATTCTATTTTACAAATGGAACTGGTTCCTTTATACAGTCCAGAAACTTGGAGCAATGAAGTTAACTTCATAAAGTATTGGCATTTGCCACCAACCCTTAAGAATGGAGTGATTTGAAATCTAAATACTGTATATAAAATAAGCCCTCCTCAAGTCATTGTCTTGTCCTTATTAATCAGCCTTAAAAACCACTTTAAAGAAATCCTTCAGTGTTTGGGCAACCAGAATGCTCAAACCACTAGCTGTCAGGGTGACAATTAAAAAAAAAATCAGCCAGACAGACGTTATGTAAGAAAATAAATGATGGACACAAATGCAACATTAAAAATGAGAACACTCAGATAAGTATAATGGGGAAGCATTTCAATCTTCCTGGGCATTCTGTCACTCTGACCTGATGGCTACTATATTTAAACCTAGAGCACAGCTACAATGAGAGCTTTCTAGACTGGAATTAGGGTGCCATCCTAACCAACTTTCCAGCACTGACATATGGGGCCTGTGCTGCATCCTGCCATGGAGTAGTAGTCACGGATGCCTCCTCAAGGTTCAGGAATGTTTGTTCCCTTAGAGCAGCATTGTCCTCCCTCTCGTGCTGGAAAGTTGGTTAGGATTGCGCCCTTAGTTAACAAATCAGCATTTCTTGGCATTTGAATTAAAGGAGTGCTTATGAAGAGCCCTTCCATTTCAAAAGGCAGTAGCCTCCCATGTGGTGCTTCAGCAATTTTGTGTTCCTGGGTTTATGCATGGTACTCCTCTTTTGCCATTGGACATCTGGTCATCTTGATTGATCCTCCAGACCCCAGCTCCTTGTATATACAGCACAACTTTTTAATCTACTTCAGTGGTTCTCAAACTTTTTAACACCAGGACCCATTTTTTTAGAATGTCAATCTGTCCAGGACTTACTGGAAGTGATGTCATAGCTGGACATGCTGTCATTATGACACCAGAGCCTGCTGC
Source organism: Lerista edwardsae (assembly GCA_029204185.1). NCBI lineage: Eukaryota > Metazoa > Chordata > Lepidosauria > Squamata > Scincidae > Lerista > Lerista edwardsae. Next base: position 5,179,034 of record JAJKFI010000052.1, on the reverse strand, counting down.
TTTCCGGAGCAATAAATTTTCCAATAGCAAAGTGAATCAGAACAGGAAAAAAGCATATTTACAACCTTGACACAAGCAAAATAACCACATAGCGCTCCCCCTTTCCAGTGTCCCATATTTTTAATGATGGCTGTGCTAGGTGCTATGCAACCCACCTGAAATTAGCTCGCGATCCAAGCACCACAGAACTTCTTGTCTTTTGGCTAATATTGCCTAACTCAAATCCTGAAAATGGTGTTTTGGAAATTTGTATTGTTCCTTGACGGTCTGCAGTTCTTTGGAAGCAGGCCCTGCATTCTGTCAGCTGTGAGTAGGCCCTTGTTTGTTTTATTTCATTCTAACACATGAACAGTGCAATCCTGTACATGGCTCCAAGTCCCACTCTGTGCAGTGGGACTTATTCCCAGGTAAGTGGGGTTCATGACTTAAAAATTGGCCACTTATATTTAATAAAGTTAAGCCCCCAACTGCAGTCTGGTGTCTTCCTTGGAGGTGGTACAAGGGTAATAGGCTACCTCAGAATGCCAGATGCAGGGGAAGGGTAGTGAGATACAATATCTGGTTGTCTTGTGTGGTCCCTGAGGCATCTGGTGGGCCACGGTGAGATACAGGAAGTTGGCCTAGATGGGCCCACTTTTGGTCTGCTCCAGCGAGGCTTTTCTTATTTTCTAGAATTGCAGCCTAAATGAATATGGAGATCCTAGAGTCTCCCAAAAGACTTGTAGTTAGTAGGTCCTGCTTTTGCTTTGAGGCTTTGAGATCAAGCCACTGGAGAGTCAGTGCCTTCTGACAACTAGCCGTGGCACCCTTTAATGAGCACAATGGGACTTATTTCCAAGTAAGACCAAGTGCGTCTGGGTTGTGCTGTAGGTTGCCAAATTCGGTGTAGTTCCAAGCTTGCAAGAATTTGCTTGCCTAGTAAGACAAAGAGAAGCTTTCAAATATACATTTTTTGCAAGGCCCATATGAAGCGTTTTGTGGGGATACATACTGTATTCTTAATCAGGAGTAGGCCAACGAAATGTTCGAATTAAGTACATCTCCCAAATCCTCCTTCCTTGTCAGGGCTCCCCATGAGCTAGTGTAATGACAAGAAAAGAAACTCCTAAGACACTTTTTCCCCAGTTATTTCTTAATAGGATATTACAGAATTAGAGAAATAACAGAATTTAAGAAGAAAGCCCTGCTGAATCAGGCCAAGGAGGACCCCTGTTTCCAGTTTCCGATAGTGTCCATTAGATGCCTCTGGGAAACTCAAAATCCAAAAATGAAATATACCCCTGTCCTCGAACTTTCCAGCAACCAGCATTCAGAGGCATATTGCCACTTAACTTGGAAGTAATATACACCATGAGCCCTATTAGCCATTGATGGTCTCGTTCTCCATGAATTTGCCTAATTCCTTTTGAGAGCCATCTCAGCTTGTAAGTCATCAGCACATCTTGTGATAACCAATTCCAGCCGTGAATTATGTGCTGTGTGAGAAACTACCTCCTTTTGTCCATCTTGAATCTCCTGCCAACTTCTCATCAGGTGATCCCTGGTTCTGGTGTTGGGTGCAAGAGAGAGAACTTTGGAGAAAAATTGAAACACTGACAAAGAATTGCCAAACAACCAATGCCAAACTTTGGCTGGTTTTTAAGCCTTTTGTAGAATGCAAAATATATTATGCTGCCCCGAAGTGTAATGACACACCTTCAGACCATTCACGGCACACCAATGTACCACCACACTCAGCGTCGGCATTCAGCCGGTACGCTGGGCGGGAGGAACGGGTGAGCGGCAGCTCGCCCGTAGTGTCCCGGTTTGTTTCGCCATCTCCCCCGCCCGGGCGGGGGAGATGGCGAAAC
>JAJKFI010000052.1:5155156-5176784 GCA_029204185.1 Lerista edwardsae | reverse complement strand
CCAAATCCTAACTCCTCTCCCAGGCCATCTGGTATTACACTGGGGGCGCAATCCTAAACTAAGTTAGGCCGGCATAAACTAAGCCAGCAAAGTTTGGCCCGCACAAGGTCCACCATAAAGTATGTTTGGACCACTCTCGGAGTAAGAGAGCAGCACACAGACGTGTGCCATCCTCCCTGACTCCGAGAATGGTCCAAATGCGCTTTATGCTATAAACTAAGCCAGCAAAGTTTGGCCAGCACAAGGGCCACCCCTTGTGCTGGCCAAACTTTGCTGGCATAGCTTATGCCAGCCTAACTCCAGTTTAGGATTGCGCTCTGGGCTGCTCAGACCAGAGGTGTTTCTGTGGGTGGGGCAAGGGGGACAAATGCCCCAGGTGCCAAGCTGGGGGCGGCGGAAAAATAGCTGCCAGAGCTCCCCTGCTTGGCGCCCTGAGGCTGCACCCCTATGCCAAGTTGTGTGGGCCGCCCTGCAATGCACAGCGAAAATGAGATGGGGAGGGAGAGGGGACTTGGCCCAGGCCCAGAGGTTCCGCACCCACATGGGAGACGGGAGAGGCACCCAGACTGATGCAATCGCAGGCTCCCTGAGCAGGTAAATGCCCCAGTATGGCGGTAAGTGGACGGAAACAATCAGTGGCGGCATTCAGCCGGTACGCTGGGCAGGACTTACCTTTGACCGGCAGTCCTCCCGTGGCGTAACGACGCGTTCTGCCGCTTTCCCGCCTGCCGGTAAGTCCTGCCCAGCGTACCGGCTGAATGCCGCCGCTGGAAACAATGCAACATGGACATATGATATCCACATGTGGGTACATATTTGGATGTGTTTTCCACTGAAAGCAATGCACATTTACATACACGCCTACATGTGGATATGTGTCCATGTTGCATTGCTTTCAATGGTATGTGCATTTAGATTTTGCCCAACTGCCACATTTTGCCCAACTGTATACAACTAGAGTGCTATTAGGCTATTCCCTAATCTTGGCAATGAAGATTTCTGCTCTCCCAGTCTAAAGAAACTACCACTACTAACCACATCTAATATCCAGGATTTAGAAAACCTTTCTGGTTTTAGTAATGAATGACCACTGAGATGAAACAGCATGTGTAGTTCCTTAATTAAAAGATAAAAGGGGAGAGGAAGAAAAGAATAGTTTGATTTAAAGCAGAGAAGAATAGATTTCACATCTTATTCCTATATCTAAAATGACCCTGTTCGCATATTTATGAACCAAAATGCAATGGAAAATAACAGCAGAAAAGTAGATTTAACAGTAAAGGTTTCGAAGAACATGCTAATTCAGCAGGCTGCCTAGAGAAGCTGAGAAATCTTTTGCCTTGGAGGTTTTTTAATATGAGATCAGATGTCAAGAGTTGGGGGTGGGAATTGAGTACATGATCTATTGGATCTTTATGAAATGGAGCTAGTATTTATCAGTAAGGCAAAAAAAGAGCTAACTTGTGGTGGGTGCAGTACTGAAGATCTGGGTTCAAATCACCATTGATCTATGAAGCCATTGATCTATGGGACCAGTGGCTCTCTTTCTGCCCAGCCTGTCCCATGGGGTGGTTGTGGAGAGGGGTGGGGGAGGACATGTATGCTGCATGAAAGCGGGGGAGGACACAAATGTGGCAAAGAAATGCCACGCACAACCTCTCCAGGCTCCCTTCATTCTAACACCTTCAATATCCAGCCCACAGAAGAAAAAAGGGAAAGACGAGCCGGGTGTGTCGAAGGCATGTCTCAAGGCCAGAGCCCAAGCTGGCATTTTGAGGAAATAGAAGCAGTGCCAAACATGGCTTTGATCGATGCTATTCTTACTCTCCGCAGAGCAGCCCCAGTGAGAGCACAAGTGTGGGAGATTTCCTGAGAGATGCCAGGATGAGGGGGCCAAGCTTTAGCCGTGGGAGACAGGCCCCAGGAGGTCAAAGGCGGCTGATTGCTTTGTTGTGAGATCACCCATCAAAGCCCTTTATCTCAAGGGTCTTTCTTTTCCAAAGCATTCTTTGGGGCTTTTTTTTAACCCTTGAGAACCCAGTTAATTACTACACCATGTTGCAGACCTTTCAAAACCACCCCATTGATTTCTCTGGGCTGCCTGTAATAAAAGGAGAGCTGGGGGGGGGCAGAGGGGCACACCCATCCAGAAACAACTGGACAATTAAAAACAGGGGCCTGAGGGGAGAACAAAAACAATTAACAATCCCAAAGGAGGGAAGAGAAAAGGCTTTGTTCTGGTTGCTATAGCAACCGCTGTGGCCAGAAGAGAAAGGAGGAGTTAGCATCACCATGGAACACTTTCACTTTCCTTTCAGCCATCCCAGCCTTGCTCCCATCCTCCCAAGTTGACAGTGATGGCAGCAGCTTGTATGTCCTGGAGGCAGACATACAGCAGAAGCAAGGAGGAGATGCCCATCCATCCATCCATCCATCCATCCATCCAAGGCATTGCTGACAGGGTGGCAAACTGGCAAATGTAGGGCTTGCTGGGGGCGTGGGTGGAGCAGGATTGTGGCTGGAAATGTGGTGGTGGTGGTGGTGGTGGTGAGGCTTCCCCGACATCACCGCAGAATATCCAAAATCAAAATGAAAGCAGCAGATCGCAAATTGTTTTGAAAAAGGAAACGAATTTACAGAAGAAAAATTTCCCCCAAAATGGCCGTGCCAACACAAATTGCCAATAAAAGTTGGAAGTGACAGAATACCCGTAACAAGCAGTCAGAACATGCCCGTTGCACTAGACCAGCGATTCCCAAACTGTACGCTGCGGCTTCTTGGGGAGCCGTGGAAACCAGCCAGGGGAGCCATGAAATCTTGTGAAAAATGTGTTGCCCTATACAATGTATAAGATTGTAGCTGTAATGGGGGTGGCCCATTAAGTCAAGGTAGCCACCAGTCAAAAACATTTGGAAGCCGCTGCACTAGGCCATAGACCTGGCAAACAAGGATCATCTTTGCAATCTTACTGAAGGGTATACGAGAGGAGGCCAGGGTGGGACCTGCACCGCCTTGGCCTGGCTGCAGAGAAGGCTGAGTCCCAGGTCCCCATCCAAGGCACATCCGCTAACGACTGAGCCTGAAGCAGAGACAGAGCCTCACCAGCTGATCGCGGAAGGCCGGCAGTTTCATACGGAATAAGGCAGTTGCGGCTGGTGCTCCCTCTCCACTGGCCATCGCAGAGGAACTCCACTGTGGCATCAGATCACACTTTGCAACCATGCATACAAGCAGGTTTTCAAACCTCAGCTAAGAGGGGAAGAACAGGAGAGCCCACAGCAGAATATTCATTGAATCAGACACTAGTCAAAGACTCGCATATAGCATTCCCTTCTCTTTTAGGCTGTAGGCTGATTGTGATAGGATCTATTTTAAAAAAAACACCCAATAGCAGCAATTCTTGTGGGGGGGGGGGAATCAGACTGAGGCCATGACAGTGGGAGAAAGGGATTTAACCCTTTGCTACCATGCCATCTTCCCAATTAAAATCCCACCCTCCTCTATGTACTACTTGCCCCCATGGTGGCGGGGGGGGGGGATATAATAAGATTTTTTTTAACAGGGCAAGAAGTGAGAAGAATTCAGCATACAGTCAATCTAGAGCATCCCTCTCCCAAAACAAAAATCCAGACCGAAGGCTGGAGTGTATGAAACAGAAATATGGTCTCCATAATGGAAGATAAAAATACAGTATGTTACAGCCCAATTCTATCCAATTTTTAGTGCACAATGCAACCCTGAGGTAAGGAAACAAATGTTTCCATACTTTGAGGAGGCCTCTGTGGCCGCTTGCCCACCACAGGATGCAGCACACACCCCATTGGCATGGATGCACCAGCACTGGAAAGTTGGATAGGATTGGACCCTTAGCTACTCCTCTCCTAAAGAGCTGGGACTGTCCACTTTGACTATGCCTTTTGTCATTGTAAGAGCTAGAAGCATCACAAAACCCAGATGGATGCCCTGTTTTCTTCCCAATTTTTGGATACTTATATTTCCCAAAAAATTCCTGTGCAGGCTAAGTGGCTAAAGGTAGCTGAAACATTCTCCTATTACTGCTTTTTGTTTGTTTAAAACTCCATGACCAGTCAGCCATGGATTTGGGTTTTGAATTTGAAGCATTTCCCCCATGTGTGGAGTAATTAGCCTTCCTAGAGATTGGCATACCCTGCTGAGGGGCAGCCAAACCAGTCTGTCTAAATATGGAGAGGGCAGGTAAGGTAGGTTTCACTCCAATCAAGTAACTCTCTATGACATCATCACGCCTAGGTTAAGGTCAAGCACAAGGATGCTCTGTTTGTTGCGGTCCAGTCTGCCATGAAATCTGATGTTGGTTCGTGGAAGACACACTGGAGATTAAACCCAGTAGGCGCAGAGACCAGGATTCCTTGAACAATTTAAGTAGCTAGTGAGAGGGATTGTAATCCTAGCTATACATGTTTAGAAATTGTTTTCCCCCCTTCTGCTCCAAGTCCAACCTGCAAAGTTTTCAGGTTTAGTGGAATGGTGCATGGTGGGTAGTACATAGGTTCTGTGCTTTGCTCTTCAGTAGTTTCCCAGCTTTATATGCTGGGCAGTTCTATTTCCTACACCTAATGGGGTAAGGTATTTCTGATCCCATCCAGCTGATTCCAGGCATTTTCCATCAGCATTTTCTAGCCCGCCCTTTCCTTTAATACTCTTTCTTTTGGATTTTTAATAAACTTTGAATCTTTTGACTTTTGCCTGTCTAGTCCATATTCATGGGTGGAGGTGTTTGTTTTGGGTTATATAGGATTATAGCCCAAGTCTTACCGAACACAATGGGTTTACTTCTGAGTTAAGGTAAACAACACTGTTTTCAAATACATCTATTCATGGGTAATGCAGTGATGGCTGATTGCTCTTTGCAATTGCTCCTGTGGTTTTGATTTTTAATAAGAACCCCGGGTATTCAGTGCTCTCCCTGGAGGGGGGTTTTCCCAGGGTTTTCTGTAGCCTGGGATAGTGGCAGTGGATAGAAACTACCAGTATACTTTCCTATTCAGCTGCCTACCCAGTAAAAAAAGGGAAAGCAAGGAACAGGAAGAGGGCAGGAGCGCTAATCACTAGGCTGCGACTCCCTTTGGTCAGGCTGCTTTCTCTTTCTACCAAACCCTGACTGCTGGACTGGCTGCAAAATTCCAGCAACCCAATCACCAGTTATACTCAACTGAACTCTGGAAATGAACCAGACAATGACCTGTTCCTTTTATGGTTGGTTGGAGGGAACACATGGAGGAGAACATGCCAGCTTCTGCTTCCTGTAAGGAAACAAACCATTGTTTAGAAATGGGCATGGGCTTTCCTCCTTGCCAAGAAGTGTGGGAATCTGTGGCCTAAATAGTTTTATTTGCTATGAAAGGCAGTAGATGTATACATATTGTTTGGAGCTTGTTAAGTTCCTAGTTCTGAAAAAAAAAAAGCAGGATGAAGATACGAGGGAGTGAAATTGGGAGTGGTGACACTTGCTTTTCCTGCCTTGGATGTCTCCGCTGAAGATGATGCATGTTATCTGAGATGAACCTGCTTAAGGAGACCAGAAGATTTTCTTCTTGAATAAGCTTTGTTCCATGCTTTTAACAGTCTACAGATGTATTGGGTGTCAGAATGGGCGATACCACTTCAAGATACAGGTGGAGCACACCATTTTGGACTGCTTCCACATGAAAAATACTCTTTGCAATTAGAAAACGAGCACATCAGGAAGAAAGATTCTAGACCAGTCCTTTGTTTTTTGTGCAGGTTTTCTTTTTGCAGGAAGCTAAGAATGTAGGGGCATTCAGAAATGTGATTCTTCACCTGCAGTTTGAAGTGATCCAAGGCCCAATCCGGAAGGCCCTTACCACCAGCTGTATATGTGAACCACCAGTGGAAATGTTGCAGTAAAGCACATTTGCAGTAAAGCGACACTTCTACGCTCATACTGGGGCGGCACTCATTCTGTGCCAGGCCCCAATGCAAGTGGATGGGCAGCCAGCGCTCCAGCATTGCCGGCTGACAGTAAGCCCGTTTGGGGTGGGGGGGAGACATGGAGGGGGGAGGAACCAGGCGCGGGGAGGGGAGCCGGCCTTGAGGGGGTGGAACCCGCTCTTCCACTGCCAAATCTTCTCTCCGACAGTGGCTAGGGCAGCCTGACATGGGGCTGATTGATTCAGGAGATGTGGACTGATGGTTGAGCTGCTGGTATTGCCTGAAGCTGCTCTGAGCAGCTCCTAAGCAGGAGAATCTGTGGTCTATTTTTGGATGGGAGACAGAATGCCAGGCTGTGACAAGCTGCAGTACTTGTTGTGGCAGAACGGAGTCACTGTGGAGCTGAGTAGCCAGTGTGGGAATGTTGTGAGAAGGCCAGCCGACAAAAGAACGGAGTCCAACCTTGAGGACCTGTCCAGGCTGGACTTACAATCGCCTGCTGAAGCTCGATGTCACACGGCCTGAGGAGAGAACCATGTTGTGAAGGCTACATATGGGACGGAGGTTTTGGAGAATCGCTGAATACTATATATTTATTTTTAAAAAACCATTAAAAAAAACATTGGTTTAGACTAGCCTGCCCATGGAAGCAGCCTTGGGCATTTGCTTCAGCATGGGAAAGGCCGAGTATAAATTCTTCAAGATAAATAAAAATAAATTCACTGCCAACAAAATAGCTGGTGGTGAGCTGAGGAGCCCCATTGTGGGTGACAGGAAGAAGGGGATGAATGCGTGGCTTGTGTTGGCGCAGGTATTGGATACAAGTAAGTTCTAAGCCATTTTGAATCCATTTGCATCAGAAATCCTAGATTCCAAAAGCAGGAAAAAGCATTAACAACTTTTTAGCCATTGTCCTTGCCTTACATAGGCAGAACAACTTGAAAATAATTCACTTTATTACTTTCATTTAAGACATTTTTACCCTATCTGCCTTCACAGGGGCCACTCACAACAAAAACAATTACAATACTTTGGTTTATTACCCACTCTATTTCATGGGCTCAGAGCAGCTAACAGTTTTATTTCTATATGAGAATTAATTTTAAAAGGGTTTACATTACAGAGGGGGGGGGCACAGTTTTCTGCCTTCTCTTTTTAAAGGAGCTGCATATGCTTGAGAAAGATTTCATAAGTAGGCATCCTTAGTTGGTCTCTACATTCACAATGTGGGGCTTGTCTTCCAAAATGGTGAAAGAACACCTGGGTCTTTCTGATATCCCCCTGCTTCCTTAGGAACACAAAGGCTGGTATTGCTGTCCTTTGTCCCAATTATTATTCTTTGCAAGAACCCTTCATTTCAGCCCCCTCTCACCTCCCACTTTGCAAACAATCAGGGCTACCAACGTCAGGGGGAAAGGCAATAATTGCAAAGAAGAGCCTTAAGAAAGTACACAGTGGCTGTGCAAAACCAGCCTCCAACACAGGACAAATGAGGATTTAATGACAAGCAGGCCCATGAACATGTCATTTGGCACCAACAAGTGGACAATGCAGAAGGGAAGATAAAACCCCGGAGAAATAACCGCAAGCTTTCAAAATCCGGGAAAGAAAAGCATGGTGATGAAGAGGCGAACAAAGCTTCAAAGCGAGGAATGGCTAAAAGGCTCAACAAAGACTAAACGGGGACAAGAGAGAGAATAAAAAGCACTGCTGTGAACACAAAAGCATGGGACAAGCTCCACCTACAAATCTCCTCTTGAGCTGAGGAGGTGTTTAAAGAAGAGGTCCAAGGATGCCTGGGTGGCAAGGCCAATGAGGAACAGGTTGCTTTTGTTCATCTTCTTTTGTGGAAGTCTTAGTGGTACCCAAGTGTGGGCAAGAAGCAAAGGACCAGAATGGGCTTGGGGAGGAAATGTGGTTGTCAACAGATCTTCACACCATTATTAAAGCATAAGAATCTGTGCAGAGAAATGAGGTTATGCGAATCCTAATTTCACAGCTTCCTCAGAGCACAATCATAACCTGGAGTTAGGCCAGCACAGTTAGGCCAGCAAAGCTTGTCCCGGTACAAGGGACACTGTAAATAATGTTTGGACCACTCTCAGAGTCAGAGAGGCCAGCACACAGATGTGCACCATCCTCCCTGACTCCAAGAATGGTCCAAATGAGCTAGTTGGTACACTGGACACACTGGTTGGATTAGGTTGCTCCTCCCCCTTTCTCAGGGCCCAGTGGGTACCACTGTGGGGTACAGTGGGTTATTTGTACCCGGGCCCAGGGTCAAAAAGGGAGACCAGGAACAAAAGGAAGGTCCCAGAAATTTCCTGGGATCTTACATTTTCTGATCTTACCTGGATTTGCTGCATGGACAGGATACTGAGGAGTGCTATGATAGGTGAGTGGTAGCAGCTACTGCTGCAGGCCATACATGCTTGGCCAAGGACACTGCTTGACACAACACAGTGTCAAGTCTGGGAGGAAACTGGCCTGCTAGAGTAGCTCTTTGGCTTCTGGATCCACTTACCATGAAGGAGAGTACAGAAGCTGTGGGACTGTAAGTTTTGATACCCAGAAATTTCCTGGGATCTCAGCTGGCCTCATAGAGAGCAAAAGATGGAGGCCAAATCTACCAGATGGGTAGACCTGGGCTCCTGAGAATGTTCCAGCTGCTGCTACCCTCTCCCCTGACCCATTTTAACCCCTCCCTGTCCTCATTCTACCCACCTCTGTCACTGCCCTCCCCTGCCTCTTTGGGAAAGGGCGCAAAAGAAACTTTGTACCACCTGATGTAATTCCTCTCAGATGCCCTGCCCTTTCTGATCATCACTATAGTTTTCTGTTTGTAGGAGCCTTTGGACTCTTTGTTTGTGAAGTTTTAATTGTATATAGCAAAACAATAACAGGCACATCAGATGACACAAGGTTGGCAAGAAATAAATCATTCAAAAAAGAAAAGGCATACAAAATAATGAGTGGGAGAGTTCAAGCCAGCATGGCTACAGATAAGCCTCTGAACTGAGAGGTATAAACGCGCTGAAAGAAACCCAAGGCCTTCCAAAAGAAGTGATAATTGGGTGTCCTTGCACGTCCACTAACAAAACTAATAAAGAGGTATTTATGTTGAATGGAAACTGGTTTGACAAGTCCTTTGGAGCGGTGTTCGTTTTTTTAAAAAAAAATTGAAAATCACATTAGCCCTGCGCACCTTGGGCGCACTCTTGTACTAAGAGTACAATCCTAAACTGGAGTTAGGCTGGCATAAGCTAAGCCAGCAAAGTTTGGCCAGCACAAAGGCCACCATAAAGCATGTTCGGACTATTCTCAGAGTCAGGGAGGATGGCTCACATCTGGGTGCTGGCCTCTCTGACTCCAAGAGTGGTCCAAACATACTTTATGGTGCCTTTACCCTTTCCACCATCTTACCCGGAACAGACGTTAGGCTGACCGGCCTGTAGTTTCCAGGGTCCCCCCTTCTCCCTTTTTTAAAGACTGGTGTGACATTCGCTATCCTCCAATCCTCTGGCACCGTGGCCGTTTGAAGGGAAAAGTTGCATACTCTAGTTAAGAGGTCAGCAACTTCGTTCTTTAGTTCCTTAATAACTCTTGGGTGTATACCATCTGGGCCTGGTGACTTATTTATATGTAGTTTATCAATTTGATCTAAAACATCTTCCTTGTTAACCATTATCTGCTTTAATTCCTTAGTTAGGAAGGGCTGTTCAGGCTGTGGTATCTGCCCAAGTTCTTCTGCTGTGAAGACGGATGAAAGAATTCATTTAATTTCTCTGCAATCTCCAAGTCCCCTTTTATCTCCTCTTTCCCTCCCTTACCATCCAGCGGGCCAACCGCCTCTCTGGCAGGCTTCCTGCTTCTAAAATATTTGAAGAAGCGTTTATTATTCCCCTTTATGTTGCTAGCCATGCGCTCCTCAAACGCTTTCTTGGCCTCCCGTATCACCTTCTTACTTGTCTTTTGCCAGAGTTTATGTTGTTTTTTATTCTCCTCACTGGGGCAAGACTTCCATTTACGGAAGGGGGCATCTATCACATTTTATTTCAGTGTTGGTGAACCTTTTGGGCTTTGTGTTTTAAGAAATTTGGAAACTGCCTAATTCAGTGGTTCTCAAACTTTTTAGCACATGTGAACATGTGCATAGGGACCCATTTTTTAGAATGGCACTCCTGTGGGACCCACCAGAAGTGATGTAATTAAACCAGAAGTGATGTCATGGCAGGAAGTGAACATTACTGTAGTCAAATGAAATTCCTGGAATGCAAACTGGCATTCTTGGACTGCAGCAATTGTATAACCATGAAACATCCCTGACAAAATGTGAGATTAGGACAAAGTATTATGTGAAAGCACTGAACTAAAAAACAATTAAAAAAAACCCACCCTTACTTGAAAATTTGAAGTGTTAAGACTCACAAAAAGAATATAGCAAGTGTAAGGTCTGCAGCTTCCAAGATGGCTGCTCCCAGTTTTCTACGACCCACCAAGTGGGCCCCACAGTTTGAAAAACACTGGCCTAATTTTACTCTGCTGGTCTCTCTCTCACTCTCTCTCTCTCTCTCTCTCTCTCTCTCTCTCTCTCTCACACACACACACACACACCACCACCACCGCCGCCGCCGAAAAACAATTCTTTACATATTCATTTATTTATTTTTACAAAACACAGACCACCAACGTGTGGTGCTATGTATTATATAAAGAAACGTAAAATAATTACAAAAAATGAGAGTAAAACTAACTCAGTAGTTGTTGGGTGTTGGTGAATGCTGGCATTTTTGACATACATATTATAGGTTCGCCATTACTGTTTTATTTCCTGGCCAGTAGCCCATTATGCGATCAGCCTCAGTACATGTTAAGCATGTTTGAAATAATATGTGATTAATGTTGCTGGCAAAATCCACGCATTTGTCCCTCATCTAGCTCATTTCAACAAACTGGGGAAACAACCAGTTTTAGCAACAGGATGCATCTTCATGATAAGACAATCAAGATCAGAAAAGAACCAGTTCAGCTTGAAAGTCTGAGCCCATCTGACCAATCTGGGTTGTTGGGAGATTGGCAGCGATATGGGGCTTCTGCAACAGTCTCTGTTCGCAGCCTCTATTCTCCTTCCCTACTTTGAGGACAAAACTGTGCTGTATACAAGGGGCCTGAACAAATGTTCCTGCCCCTTCAAAGCCAGAAGGAAGAGTGAAAATGCCCACTGCATTTATCAATCGAGTTCTTTTAATTGAGAGGTTGGCTTTGGCAGACACGTAAAGTAGGAAAGGCCATTATTGCAGGTTTTGTGTGCTGGGTTGGATGAAAAGAGGTACTGAGGCTGGAGACCTATCCATTTACTGATGAAGGAAGAATTAAAATGGAAACTTTGACAAGCACGGGCCTGTGTGCCATACAGGCATGCCCCAGTATCAGCTGGAGTTCTGTTCCGGAACCCACCGTGGATACCTGAAACAGTGGATACTGGGGACGCCTTTTTAAAGATACAGGATCATCAGTGGTTTTGCTATAACAAGGTTAAAAAAAGAGATTTGTCTACTGTTCCTCTATCTTTTTAATAGGCGTCCCAGTATCCATGACATCCATGGATAACTGAAACCGTGGCTACCGAATCAGTCAATACTGCGGCATACCCGTATTCTAGTATAAGTGTGAACTCCACAGATCACGCTTGTACCATTCTCACCTTCCTGTGGTTGGCTTTAAATTTGATGAAAATCTGGGCATCACTTGCTATAGATGCCAATGACAAGTTATGCACCTCCACTAGGCCAATTGCCTTGTTGTGGTTCTAATACCTGCTGCCTGGAGCTTGTGATATCTAATACTGTACCCTGTTCTATTTTATTTCCAGGATGTTTAACATGATCATTCAAACTTTGCAGAAAGGGGAACAATTTGACCACAATTGCCATTCAAGCTAGCAGTTGTTTGGAGAAGGAGTTTCACAACTCCTTCCATCCTGCCAGGGTGTTTTATTTATCTTTCTTAAGTGTTTTTTTTTTTAATCTGATTGTGCTCCCATCCACCTACTCAGCAATCTTTGTCAACCGAGTTCTCTTCACAGCTTTGCTTTCTGTTTCTCTGAATTGGACCACACTTTCCCCCCCAGTTTCTTTCAGGAATGTCTCTTCCATGACCAGCCCTTCTTTTGCACACTCCTAAAAATATGGGTAGTGTGCAACTTGGACTTACTTAACACATACATCTAAGCAGCAGGTTGTTACTAGTTCAAATGACTGGGGCATGAATAAAACTGGCAATATATTGACTCTCAGTAAAAGTGTTGAACATTCGACTGAACCTAAACACAATTTTTTAAAAAAGAAAACCCTGAGAACATTTACAGTGCAAGCCTAGGTATGTCTACTGAGATGTAAGCCCCACCGAGTCCAAAGAAACGTACTCCAAGATATAGCTTGCAACCTAACACTATTATTCTGCATGCTTACACTTGAAATAATTGAGTTACTTCCAAGGACACATGGAAGTATGAACAGGAGTGTTGGGTTCCCAGCATTCCCTGCTCCTGCTCATTTTAAATGAAAGAGGGACTGGAGGGCGGGGAAGCTGCCTGGCACAATCTTTGTAAGTGAAGGGAATGGGGGATTGAGGCCTGCTTCCTTGTTCAGTTGCTTGCCTGCCCGACCTCCATGAGAGTAGTAACCCTATGTGTGCCAAGAGGCAGCAGCAGCAGGAAGGGCCTACCTGGTTCCACGATGAAGGTTCCTGTCTGTTCCGCAAACAAAGCTTCCGAGAGAAACAAAGACTCCTATGCCAAGAAGAGCAACCTCGTCTCCCCTGCCCTTGTCAGAAGGCCTGTGCGTGTTTACACTACAGAGTCGACCCAGGGAAAGGGGAGACACGCTCGGCGCCCTCCTCCCCGTTCCATCTTTTCTATCTGCAACCATGCAAGGAATATTGTTCAACACTGCACAAAAAGCATCCCTGAAAATAGAAGCACCGGGCCGAGCCTGCCAGTGGCTGTGTGAGATAACGTCTACTTGCAAACACTGGTGCCTTTGTGCTGCTGTCACTATCCCTATTGTTCGGGCGCCTATTGCCTCAGGGATATTGTTCCCGTCTTTTGTCTGAGCCCGGCTCCTTTTTGTTTGACTTTACTTACCATTTCATTCCTCCCCTTTGTGCTCAGGTTCCCTCTTTTGTCTCCTGCTCTCTCTCTCTCTTTCCTTTCTCTGTGGGATTTGTATTTTGCAATTGTTCCAGGCCCATTGGAAAAACAATGTACCCAGGGGTGCCTCTCTCTCTCTCTCACCCTTACCTTTTCAGGTAAGGGAGGTTTGTTAGAAAAGAGGAAGCACCAAGGCTCAAGGACAAGAAGACTCACATGTGCAAGAGAAAGGCTGGCCTGGCATGACACTTTTAAGAAGCAGCTAGCTATGCTTGAAGCACTAGTTTCCAAACCAAACCAAACCGAACCAGTGTTCCTCCCACCATCATGTCTGGCCAGTGTGGTTCGATGAATATTCAGAAACAATTTTTCCAGAGAATCTGCGTCTCCAAACAGAATACGTGGAAAGTGTCTGGAAGCTCAAATCTTTTGAAATGCCAGTCTTTATTTTCATGTCTATCTGGAAACTGAGCTCACTGGCAAATATTTCTGTTTAATATTACCTAATAGTAACATTAGGCTTGGTCTAATTAGTAACGTGGGATGTGGTGGCGCGGCGAGTTAAACCGCCAAGCTGTTGACCAGAAGACTGGCAGTTTGAGACCATGCAACAGAGTGAGCTCCCATTGCTTGTCCCAGCTCCTGCCAACCTAGCAGTCTGAAAGAACCTAAAAATGCGAGCAGATAAATAGGGACCACTTTGGTGGGAAGGTAACAGTGTTCCGTGCGCTACAGCAAACAGTCATGCCGGCCAGATGACCACGGAAGCTTGTCCTAGGACAAACACCGGCTCTTCGGCTTAGAAATGGAAATGAGCACTGCCCCCTTCAGTCAGTCACGATTAGACCATTTGGTCGTGGGGAAACCTTTACCTTTAATATTAGGCTTAATAGTTATGTATTCCAATCTCTGCAGCAGCTGCGACTGGATGGGAATTCCAATCCTTATTTTTGTGATGAGAAAACTGAAAGTTGGGAAAGGAGCAGCTGAAACAGCCTGGTGCAGTTTCTCTTCTTATGGCACTGGCATAAGAAGAGATGCAGGAAACAACTGGGATCCCACCAACCTGGTGTAGGCTCCTTGTTCTGTCAAAGTTGTTTTGTGTATCCAAAACAGTTGACCTTGTTATACTAATCTTCCTTCCATACAACAGGAATACCAATACTTGGCCCACTGTTTTGCTGCACTGCATTTTTCTAGGAAGTCTTTTACTGTGTATTTTTGAATGTACAGAAATAAAGGTTTTTGATTACCAGTCATGAAGTCTCTGTATCATAATCATAATTATACATAGGGTCTCTTGCCCTCCTAATTGCGACTATTCATGACTTTTGCTTGGTTATGCATAACAGGATCCTGTTGCAACTATCTCAGTAGGAATGAGGCCAAGACTAGGCTTTGATAGGACTAGATCATTCATGGCAATAGGAAACACCACCAGAGCATTAAGGAAACATCCAGGAACTACCAGTCTGTGGGGGGTGGGTCTTAATACACCCCCCAGAAGTTTGAAGGAATGGAAAATGAAACCCTGCCTTACCAGGTAATGATCTGCCCATGAGAAGGTAGTTAAATTAACATTCCCAGATCCTCTAGCCAAACAGCAAACTGAGCATCCTGCTACAAAGTTCTGGTCAGGTGTCTGAGAAAGGGACATGGTTGTCAGGGAGGCTATGAAATCTTACACTTCTATAACCTGGTGGACCACTGTGTGAATGCTGAAATGACCATCAATCTGGGGAAGATCAACATCATCTCTCTGCGATCATTCCCTCTGGGTCAAGAAGAGAGACTGTTGAACAATGAGATGAGCAGCATATAAGCAGAATCCCTATTATGTCCCAGTCACCCACAACTACCTGCATACATTTAAAATGAGGGGACTGCTGGATGGAGTAACTGAATTAGGGGATGGATTCATGATAGGCTACTGCAACTCCTTCTCCCCCCTCTTCTGGACCTGGCTTGCTCTTGCACCATGAAATCCAGCAGGAGCAGATAAACACTTTTCTTTTCATCCAACCAGGTCAGCTTGTTCATCCATGATTAAATCTCAATTTGTATAGGCTTCATTATTTACCAAGATGACATGAAGCAGCAACATTTTGTGGTCCAGAGGGCTGTTGCTATGATTACCAGGATAGTGACAAAGGTGGGAGATGAAAATCTCGAGCATCTTGTATCTCTTTCCCTTTACAGCTTGTTCTGTGCCCACTGCCATACCTGGGCCCATCCACCACACAACTGATCACAGCACCCTAATCCCCCCACAACGCCAAAAGGCCATCAAAACACATAACCTCCCTTAAACCACTCGTTGTCCCTGAAAATAAGTTAGAGATCAAAAAGAAAAATCACCATCAAATAAATTTGACAGTCCCTTAAATCAGCCACCCAGAATCTGCCCAATCCTATGAATGCTTACTCAGATGTAAGTTCCATGCTGTTCAATTAGGCTTACTTTCAGGAAAGCATTCATAGGTTTGCAGACAACATTGTAGAAGAGACAGTTGTAGAAGAGACTTAGCCCAAAAAGCTGCATTGGTGCTGGAAAATTGCATAGGATTGGGCCCTTAATCTATTTCACCCCTTCTGATAACTAGGAAGAACAGTGAACTGGTTGGTGGTCAACTCAGGGGCTCTCACCAGAACCTATCAGGTCCACCAAGAAATCTACCAGCCTGGCAGTAGCCCAATGATGTCGAACACCCTCTGCCCATTTGGGAACTCCATTTGGGGGCAGAGGGTGTTTGACATCATTAGGTGACTGTCAGGCTGGTGAATTTCTTGGAGGACATAATGGGTTCTGGCGAGAGTCCCTGAGTTGACCACCAACCAGTTCACTGTTCTTCCGCTCACTAGACATCCTAAAGAAAAAGATGAAGCAACTCTAGCGGGACCCCTAGTCAACTCCCCTTTTTTGTCGCCTCCCCTTTGGTGATGACCCACGACCCAGCGGAGGAGCCACAGAAAAGCTTGCAGGTGGGATGCAAGTGCCTGAATGAGGACCTGACCTTCTCAAGTGGAGCTCCCTTCTGGTCTTCTGTGGCTCCGCAGTCTGGTACAGCAGCAACACACCATCGGAAACGACAGCACTTTCCCCAGCACTGCTGGCCCTTGATGCCAGCTGCTCTTGTGATCTCTTCTCCGTCAGTTCTTTCCTCTTTCTGCTTGACCCTTCAACAGGCAAGATATGCCAAAGGAACAGCCCAAGCTGATGATGTACCCTCAGCCCAAAGGACAATTCCATCCAGGTTTGCTCTGCTCTAGCCCCTCTTCTGCCAATCAGGTTGCTGGAAAACCAATGCTGTGTCAACTTAGAGCAGTTGCAGGTGGCAGGGCTGGCAGACACACCAAGGCCTGCCCTGCTCTAGTCCCAGACAAATCTGGGACATTTAGTTTTGCTTACCAGAGCCACACATTCTCTTTCTGGCTTGCCTGGGATTTCCATAGGGACAGAAAACAACACCAGCTTCACTTGCGTATTTGCACATGCAAATTCTTCCTGCTACGTTACCCAGTCAACCTGGTGTGCTTGGCAGGCTTGATGTGGTGGACAAAGCAACGCCAGGAGTGTAAGGGGAGAAGGGAATGACTTGGGTATCGCATACACCTTGCAGTGAGCCTTGCATGATACAATGGTCGTGATGTTGCTGGATGGATAGTAAGAGAAAGAGAGAGAAAAAGACCTGATTGCTTAAATGGGAAATGCTGGGCATAAGCCCACCTGAAAGGCAATGTCCTTCCTCACCAATCACAACTGTGTGCAGGTTGTTACTCAGTGGTGAAGGAGAGACACTGGGAACACTGCAGAAAAACTTCTCTGTTGGCACATAACGTGTTCCAGTTTAGAGCTCTGTCACCGCAAATAAAAAAATTGGTACAGTAATGTTCTTTTGCACACAGGCAGTTCCCATCATCTGGGATGACCACATGCATGCCCACAATTAGGCCGATTAACATATGAAACCAGCGGGTTATGAAAAGAGCTGGCAGGGTATTTACAAGATGCAGCAACCCTTTGTCCTGTCATCATAAGCAAAAACTGTCAAAGCTGCTCGTGGGGAGGCTCGCATTCCCCAATGGCCCTGCTAATAAATGACCCTCCCGCAAACCCTTGCAGCACACCTGCAGATCATTCATGGCACATCCATGTGCCATGGCGCACTGGTCGAAAATAGCTGTTGTAGAGTCTCCAGACTCTGCATCCAGCCCCTTCTCGTATTTTCCTCTTTTCACACTGCCATTCTGTGTCCTCCCTGTGGCTTAGGGCTAGAAAGAGGACTCTGTCAGCTATTAGCATTCCCACCCTCAGAAAACACAAGGCAACAGGAAAACTCCATAGACTATGACACGAACAAAACCAAACAATGACCATCCCCAGAGACGACAATAGCCCATTGTCCGGCGCTGCCTTTTCCATTCCAGTGCCTGAGAAGCCACAGTTAACAAAAGAGCAGCTCAAAGCCACTTCCTTCTGCTGCTGCTGCAGGGCACATCCTGCTTGGCTGAGAGGCAAACGCAGGGAAGCATCTTGGGCTCAGGTTGAATCTGGAAATTCTGCTGGTTAAGGGGAAAGCCTGTAAAGAGAACACTTGGGGGCATAGTGGCCACTCTTAGAAATGGATGAAGTGGGTGGTGGCCTTTGTTTTCCCCATTGTTATGGCTTCAGAGAACAATAAGGTATTGTTGTCCCTGGGGCCTGTGCTTGAATTCTTGGCAAATAGAGGCTTCAGGCAACCCAGGTAGGCCTCTCCACAAGGGGTATCCAGTAATTAGCAAGGCATATTGTTCAGGACATAACCCTGAACTTCCTATGTGTTTTGGGGGTACACACAAGTGTGGGGATGGACAGACCTAGAGAGACACAAGTGACAGAATGAACAGCCCTAGAGAGAGGTGACTGAGAAGCAAACTGTCAAACAGAACCATTTCAATGAGGCCTGATGTCTGCTTGTCAAGGCCTCAGAAGCACTCAAGAACACAATGTGGATATTCCCTGAAAGCAGTTTGCAATTCGGCTGTAGAAAAAGACACATGGGAAAGCAGCGATAAAGTTCAAACAAGGCAGAATGCGAGCGACTGCTGAAGCCTACAGAGGTTGGCAAAATGGCTGAAAACTTCCCCCTCTGGTTCCTAGTGGCTTTACTGCAAATGCCCAAGAGATACTGACTGATGCTGAAATTTCTTCAGATGTTTGCTGAATATGCAACATACCTAGAAGAGTGTCAGAATATTTGCCATCAGTATTGGTACTGAAGAATTTTGTGGAAAATGTTTGTGGGGAAATGTGTTTCAACAGTGGTTTCTGGTCTGTTCCTGGCCCCCAGAGAAGGTAAGGGACCAGCTGCAAGAGGAAATCCCTGCCAGGAAGGAAGATGCTCTAAGCCAGGAGAGAGTGGCCTCTTTGGCTGTCGTTTTCAGCAAAGGCAGAGGATGACATAAGCCAGCTTGTGTCCTGGCTGGTTCCACCTGGAAAGAGAACAGAAACAAGCAGAGGTGGAAAACAGCAAGGTGGCGGGAAGGCAAGAAGTGGCACATTGCTAGTTCTTGGTGGGTCTACTGGGGTGGGAGTTGGTGCAGGGCTAACAATGAGGTGAGCCTGAGGCCCATTTTCTCTTCTGTAGAGCCTTTGGCTGGAAAGCGCTATATACATGGACAAACAGTGGTTAAGAATGAGAGATTGACTTAAAAAATCTGCATCATATCCTCAAGCACATCTACAAAACCAAAGGTGTTACCTGCTGTCACCACTGGGCTATCGCGCAGCTTCAACTGTCACAGTGAGCTTTCTCCTTTTTTAAACACAATTGCACAACATCTTTTAATCCATTTTTATACAACCCAAAGTATTGTGGAGGCAACGTATACCAGATACAGTCTAGTTGGGACTACACAGATTTACTGGGGGTGATGGACCTATACCTATTATCTGCTTCCCTATAGAGGGCCTCTTTCTCAATCCTACATATTGTGGGTACCTCAGCACACATGGGGTTGGAAACATTTCTTTCCAGGGAACAAGCAGTTCTACCCTCCGACAAGTCGAAATCATGAGGCTGGGAGAAGGTGCTGTCAGTCTCACTTGCCAGGTGCGAAGTTAAGGCATTAGGAGACTTTGCAGGCCACGCAGGGCAGTGGTGGCATAGCTAGCAGCTTAGCCAGCTCTCAAGTGCTCTTCAACGCATAGTGATAAGGCCATGCATTTGAAGGCCTACCCACAGGCCTGAACCTGGTCTTGTTCCTCACTGCTCAGTGCACCTCCACATCCAAGGGATGCAGGCCGTCGTATTTCATTTGGCATTGCAAGTCAGTTTCTCTCTCCAAAGTCTCATGAATGTTAAGAGGAGGAACATTTTACAGCAAATATATTAAAATATTTTAGGTACGAGGTATTTCTGGAAATCTGGAAAGGATTTCCAGTGCGTCTATATCTTATGCAAGGGTTATGTTTTGAGGTTGCAGCATAAAGCTAAAATTGCATACAGTTAAAATTCTCTCAGTCAACACACACCTACCGCCTCTTTAAGAACTAAAAGTACCCTATGACAGAACTGAGACAATTGAGGGAGCAGCAGCTTCAGTCTCTCATTTCAGGCTACTTTGGGGTATAAACAAAATGGTGGGTGGAACTGCCTGTGTTAAACTGTCTTTTTTTAGGGGGAAGAGCACGTATAGTCGAATTTGCACAAGTCAGTGGGGCGCAAGAGGTGGACTGACTGCATATGCCATTTGATGGACTTTCAGCCAAATGTGTGAACTGTCTCCCTATGGGAACTCATGTAGTTGCTGGCCAAGAGACTGTGTTGCAAATCACAACTTCCTCAGTTCAGAAAGGACCTCATCAAGATAATACACATGGAGCATACCCAGAAAGCACTATACAAGTGTTATTTCCACATCCTCAACAAGCATTTCCACTGCCAACAACCATTGTGCCAAATCCACTGGGAAATAGAAAGTGCCTTACAAAAGAGGTACCTTGTGATGAAGGCCTGGAGCCATCATCACTGCTTTTGTGCACTAGTTGCCATTCCTCCACCACCACTGAACAGGCCGGAAGCTTAGACTAGAAGTGCTGATCATTTGGAGGGTCTCCCACATAAGAAGTCCCTTGAACACTACGTAGCTATTCCCTGAAAGCAGCTTGCAATTGGTCTGTAGGAAAAGACACATAGAAAAGCAGGGATAAAGCTCAGCAACAGCCACTACATGCCAAGCTGCTTCAATTTACTTTCATCCTACTTGCAGGACACCCGTCAGAGAGCCATTTGCATTTCTCTTTCCTAGTTCAAAAGCCAGTTCTGTGTAAACTAAAGCATGCAACACACAGAGAGCCAGGAGCAACTCTTGATCTCCAGAGAATGCACATTCTCCGTGCAGAACACCTGCTCGACAAAACTCAACAGGATCCAGTAATTCTTGCCCTCACATAAAAATTCCTCTTCTACAGAATAAAGGGACAAAAATCTTATCTTCCTTTGCTGGGGGTTGAGGTAGGAATGATTAAGACAACAGGTTTCTTTTCCCCTCCCTCTTAAAAATTCACACTACGGCACCATAAAGCACTAAAGGGTTTGGATGAGGGACTGAGTACCCATCCCAAATTTGAACACTTGGGGGAAGTTTCTTGTGAGTAGGAAAGAGAAGAGGCATCCCTCCCTTTCTTAAACCCCCCTCCATTTTATGTATGTAGGAGAATTTAACCTCATACCATACACCCACTCAATCCTATACTCTTCCCAAGGATAAACTGTAATGGGCTCCAGCAACCAGTGCCTCCATTTTCCTTTTCTTTCAACTGACACCCTCAACTTTTGATGAATCAACTGCCCTCCATAGATCTGGGATGCCATTTAACAGCAATCTTTGTTGGGCCATTTTGGATGATTTAAAAAAAATATCTTATTTTACATGTTTTTTTAAAAAAAACACAGAAGAACAAGTTATAAAACTGTTGCTCAGCCATTTCCAGGGTTGCCACATCACATTCCTGGAGAGAAAATGTCACTAGATACAGCTTCCACGATCACCATGCATTGCAGTAGGAAATCTACGCATAGTGGCTATCACCATGATAGCTGTCTTCAAGTATCTGGTCATAGGGGTGCTCTGGGCAGTTGAGTTTATTGCTCATTGCTCCAGCAAGCTGTGCAACAGGATTTCTGGGCAGATGCTACTGCCCAGCACGTCCCTATCAGGGGCAGATCAGGGGCAAAGAGAAGCAGCGGCGTGGTGGAATAGTAAATACTGCTCATGGAGGGTATTCACTGGGTGCTGGATTTGGCTGGCAGGCTGAAGTTTGGCGAGGGCAAGACTAGATGACCACTAAAGTGCCTTCCAACACTTAACATTCTATAACTAGCCATCCTCAACACTTGGCAATTCCTCTATCCAACTACTGTGGAGGCTGCTGGCAGTAATGCAGTTCTGTTCCAAAAAAAATTGTGCCGGGATATTATCACTGCATAGAACTTTCAATAGCTTCTTTTATTTTGGAACAACAACAACAACAACAACAACAACAACAACAACAACAACAACAAC